>JAUMGZ010159739.1:0-28963 GCA_032359645.1 Pododesmus macrochisma
ACGGCGCTAGGTGTTATCTAACATGTGGGATAAATTTATAAAACCCACCTCTCCAGAGTGATGTAACCTATATGGATCGTAGGAGAAATATGATTATATAGTATGTACATATTCTGACTTATTGATTCAGACACTGAAAAGTTAAAATTACCAGGGCAAACATTGAGATAATGCAAATAGCTTTATAATAAGGCAGAACATGTGTGAAAATTGCAATTCTGATGTTCACTTGCTATTTTCTCTGAGAATATTTGGGGTATATTCTTCTATGTGGATCTCTAGACGGGAATTGGGTGTACAGATGTATGACAACCTTCTCCTACATTCTGTAAGAAAATTTCCAATCTCAGTAAATCATTGTAGGTCGGCACACCGCAGCATCAATTTTACTGAACTCCAGTTATCTTCCTTTAACTGCCATGTTGGACTGCAGCCTGCAGCTAGCAGAATGACAACCCTGACTCGGGATGACATCCAGAACTCTTAGATTTACCAGTATGATTATATTGGACATTATTTCATTTCCAATAACAACCATTTGTCCTTTTCTAATACAGTGAAGGTTTCTAAATGTCACATCTTGAATTCATTAACTATGAAGAATGCATAAAAACAGTAAACTTTCTTTCATATAACCTTTAACCTTCAAACAATCTGTCTATACTCAGCAAATATATTTTTGAATACAAAATAAGCGATCAGAAATTCATACATCAAGGTAACTGCTTAAAACAAACTGCAGAAACATAATAATTAGCCACATGAAAAAGCCATTTTCACTCAGATAGCAATCTTATAATACATTAACTGTGCGTATGAAATGAAACATAGGTAATACAAGAAGCAACACTTCAAAATACAAGAGAATAAATTTTATTATTGAACCATAAATGCAAAATATGTGCAAAATATAACAAAGCCTGACAATTGTCCTTCAAAAGTTCATAACATAAACATGCTTGTAACAACCATCACCAATATAAAGTGGTTAACATTGTAAAGTCACTTGTTTTAAAGCTCTATATTTTGTTTAGTATATAAAGACATACAATGTTTAATAGTATTTATTTACAGCTTGTATTATATCGACAGGTTCATGCTGTACTCCATACAAGATATATTATGTACGAGACAACACAATAATCCATCACTCCTATGTCACCAACTATGTCACCCTGTCTCTCTAGATAATGTCGACCTGAGTCAATGTCTTTGGTGTCTCACTTTAAGGGTCGTACGCTTACATGGTACAAGGTTTGTTTCCTCCAATCAATAACAACCCCATGGCAAGTTCTATTGTTAAGTTGTCTTTAGTTTTACCTTTGCATTGTGTGTCACAAGACATGATTTTTACATTGACTTATACACTGTCATTAAGGTGCCTTGGGGTGAACTAAAGAATAATATACAGGTATTTTGTAAATTGATAGTTTTTAATGTTATGTAAATGTTCTTGTCATTTTATGACCGCATGAAAAATGTTTCATTAAAGACACACAAGGGCCTACAGGGTTTGATACAGGATATCACTTAATATTTTCATAGTTTAATTAAGGTTTTCATTGTGTTGTGTCAAAGTTTACAACATTGTCACTTGATGCGTTTCTCTCCTCTTCCTTAATTGTGTTGTAATCGGCTTCATCAGCCTGTATTTCTTCTATTTGAACATTACTTGCATGAAACCCACCCTGTGTCTGATAGAGCCATGAACTATTATGAGAATTGACATCCTGATGTACTGATGTAACAGCAGAGACAGATCCTAAATGATCAGCTACATTTGAACTGACCGACTGCATATGAGAACTGCTGGCATTCATGCTCAAGTCTGTGGGGCTTTGTATTGTTGGTCTAGGACCTGTTGTAGTACTGACAGTAGAGGGTAGGCCTGTAAAAGGAGCATTTATTGGATTTTGAAATGACTTGGTATCCAGTTTTACTGGCAAACCACTGTAAGGAGAAATATATCTTAAATCACGTGCTTGAGAAACAGGTGACTCCCTTGAGGCACTGCCAGCAAGACCTAGCACTTCAACATTCTGTTCTCCAAACAAGAGTTGGTGGTACAACAGAAAACAGCCTCTTTCTCGCTTACACAGCGACACATCACAACAATCACATTTACATCGACTATATACAAGCCATCCTGACTTAGTCTTTACTTTGTTTAACTGGCAAAACACACACATCTTACGACAGGTTATTGTTTTATTTGAGACAAGTCGGTGCACCGTCGGTTTATTGTTTGTGTATGTGATCAGAGTCTGGGGTGCATTGCTATTTTGTCCTTGGTAAGGCGAGGAGTTGACCTCCGACCCCTTAACTGATCCATAAACTGAGGATTTGAAGGTTGAGGGGTTCGAGGATGGAGATAACCATTTGGTTGAACTTTCTGAAAGGATAAAGAAACAACACCAATTACATTGGGAAAACATTAAACAAAGAAACAACACCAATAACATTGGGAAAGCTTATAAAAAAACGCCAATGAAAAAATATAAATTTTTGTATAGTAAAGCTTTGGGCAACAACAAAATTAACAGTACAGTGATGGGTTGAAGTGCTTTGGGCAACAACAAAATTAACAGTACAGTGATGGGTTGAAGTTAGTCAGTAATGTGATTGTCACAATATTATATACATCTGTCTCCTGTCAAGCTATCATCATTATGTAAATAAGCAGTTTTAACAACAATTCACCTACCAACAGAATATCAAGTTCAAGCAGGTGGAGTTTGTTACTATATACATGTATACATGTACAATGTACAGATATATATACTGCACTTTTAACTAAGACACATGTAATGAAAAAAAATGAATGTCTGGCCAGACAAGACCATTCAAACATTAAAACAGGAAGTAGCTATGAGAGTGAGCAATATCAGTCAACAAGCTATGATCAGACAATTGATGTTCACTACAAAACAACTACATTGAAGTAACTTATGAAGCCATTGGCAGTCGGTGGTACTATGAACAAACTATACAAGATGTGCCGTGTTAGATGTTAAGACAACAACTTTGATCTTCAGCAATTTGTTTATTGTTACATTTAGTTGCTCACATTTAGGTACAAATATGAATTGTAATATCTGTTCCAATAATGTTGAGAGAGAAAGCATATATATATAAAAATACATATTGCAATTTGGCTTTAAGCATAATAAATTAACCTTTTTACTGTACAAAATATTGCATGATATCTCAGTGAGTGAGTGTTGCATTATAAAGTCTCTCTACCTGTATTCAAAAGATTTTGTTTTTCTACCTTTATTACCGTTATTACCGGTAAAGAGAACATACAGTGGTTTGTTTAAGTGCCTTTATTGCACAGATTTGCTATTTTAACAGCTGTTTTCAGTGTGCTTCAACTAAAACTCTCACGAATTTGAACTCTCCCCAAAAAGAACCTTAATTGATAACTGTAAAATATATTAAAGTTTTCTTGCAGTCGATTGTCTACAGATGTAAGGTATATGGCAAGTTTAAAGCTCACCATGCCTAGCTGGTTTTATGTTTCAACTAAAACTGGTCTGGCTTTTGAATATCCCTGCCAGTAGATAACATGTGATGGTACACAGAGAAACAATCTCGATCCCGTCCATGACATAGCGGTATATTACACCTGCTACATTTATAGTAGGTGTTTACCCGCCAGCCAGATTTAGTCTTCACTTTAGTCTTGAGGCAGAGAAAACACTTTGTGTATTTGTTATTCTCATTTCTGACGGGCTTGTGATCTGTCACCCACAGATCCGTCATGCCGGACATCACATTAGAATCGGACATCACATTAGAATCGTGAGACTGATACGGCATCACATTAGAATCGTGAGACTGATACGGCATGTTGTTGCCTACACTATTTACTGGTTGTTGAAACAAGGAAGAGGAAGACTGATGAAACAAAGAAGACCCTGAAACATAAAGAAAGCTGGCTTTAAAATCAGAAAGTTAAATTTCCCTGTACCATACCATATCACCAGCATGTACACACAACCACCTTTTATCTTAATTAAGTATAGACAAATATTGCAAGCTTGACAGAAATTCCAAAGAATGAAATCCATGAAATGTCAGAAGTATATCAAATCCAGGTCAAAATTCAATCATGATCACAAAAAGAAAGTATGCCTTTTACTGGGCTGAAAGTGTATACAATATACAATGTATCATGCAAAGTTGTACAACAAACTTATATATTGGTATTGAATATATTTACAACTGAACCTCAATGTAAGTTAATCTGTCACAAAGATTTGAGCATAACTTTGTGGTACATTGAAAATATTTTAGTACAAGTACATGTAGAGAGTGGGTGACAGGCTTTAAATCTTATTTACAAGATGTGGTTAAACCCATATTGTATGTACAGGTGTTTCAAAGTATGGTTATAATCCATATCATATCTACAGGTGTTTCAAAGTGTGGTTATAATCCATATCATATCTACGGGTGTTTCAAAGTGATTATAATCCATATCATATAAAGAGTTGTTATAATCCATATATCTACAGGTGTTTCAAAGTGTGGTTATAATCCATATCATATCTACGGGTGTTTCAAAGTGCGATTATAATCCATATCATATCTACGGGTGTTTCAAAGAGTGGTTATAATCCATATCATATCTACAGGTGTTTCAAAGAGTGGTTATAATCCATATCATATCTACGGGTGTTTCAAAGTGCGATTATAATCCATATCATATATACGGGTGTTTCAAAGAGTAGTTATAATCCATATCATATCTACAGGTGTTTCAAAGAGTGGTTATAATCCGTATCATATCTACGGGTGTTTCAAAGTGCGATTATAATCCATATCATATATACGGGTGTTTCAAAATGTGGTTATAATCCATATCATATCTACAGGTGTTTCAAAGTGTAGTTATAATCCATATCATATCTACGGGTGTTTCAAAGTGTGATTATAATCCATATCATATCTACAGGTGTTTCAAAATGTGGTTATAATCCCTATCATATCTACAGGTGTTTCAAAATGTGGTTAAACCCATATTGTATGTACAGGTGTTTCAAAGTGTGGTTTTAATCCATATCTTTTCTACCAGTGTTTTTCAAAGTGTGGTTAAATCTATATCTTGTCTACAAGAATGTTTCAACTATAAAGATCTCATCTTTATTTTTTATCCTTACCACTTATTTCAAAATGTAATTAAGTCATGATATATTTTAAGTGATTTTCAAATAACTTAATGAGCAAAGATTAATTCTATGGAATTTGGGATGAAGATATTTTTTTTTTAAAAAGTTCAAAGTAAATCAATACATCCAATTTAATGGATAGAAAACTCTATTCAATGATCCCTATACAAAAACTGGTTATTCAAGACTTCTTGTTCACAAGTGTGTCGAAGTTGGCCTATATATGAGTTAATGTGCCTTTGAGTGAGCATAAAGCATAATGTCAAATGTAATAAGATCAATTTCTAATGGTGAAATCAGAAACTAAGTGTTCCCTCAAGATTAGCTTTCATATCCTACATAATGAAGGTTATGCAAGTAAACTGATCTATCTTCAGAGTTGAACTTTGACTATTGTATCTATAAGAGTAATTCTCTCTAAGTGTCTAATCATCTGTTACACATGACACATCCTACTGACCTACAGGAAGTGTCAACATATAGTCTGCTATTCTCATTGTTAACAGTTCATGTATTCACCTATACAACGGATATCAATTAAATTTCTAGTAAATCTGAAGATAAAATAATGTGAAAGAGTGTCAATCTACAGTTAATGGTTTGCCATGTCTGTGGGCCACACATCTAGGACATCCTGTGTGAAGTTACTGATGCCAAACATTTCTTGGTGGTGCAAATCAAAACATTGTCTATCCTTAGACACACAAAGGTGTACGTCACATTGTTCACATTTAAAATACGTATTGACACGCCACCCAGACTTCGTTTTGACCTTGCGCTTTAAACAGCGATAACAGCAAGTATACTTGTTTCCAGGGTTACGCACTATTCTGTGATTGGCTGGAATTGAATATGGATCTTGAGATTGTTGGTAGGGTATGCTATGATCAGGATGTGATGAGGTCATCATAGATAGGTCCATGTTGGATTGGTCTCCTGAAAACACAAAGAGAACCCTGTTGTAGTATATGTAGACCCCATCACTCCTCTCTTTAAGTCTTGTCAACGAAACAGAAACACAACAAAATTCAAAATATAAAAGTCTTCCAATACCATTAACAATTTACATAAAGGTGAAGCCAGCTACAGGGATCAAGAGTTAACAATAATTAGACAACGTCACAATGCATCTCAAGACCAGTTTATGATGCAAACCTAGCTACTTTGGACTGTCACTGAACAAAGTGTTTGCCAATTGTTTAAAGCAGTCTCAACCTAACAAAAACAGTCTTCATTAAAAACGAATTCAAAAATACAATAAATACACTTCAAGACTCACTGCTCAACACCTAGCCAATCAACTGGTGCATTCAGATATCAAGAACTACAAATAGTTAACAAAGAATCATTAACAGATATGTGCCATGGCAACAGTGATATTATCATACTTTGCAGGAAAACACTGCTCTGTGACAAATCTGACCAAATTTCTTACTCTTACCAGGAATTCACAAATAACAAATTATATAATAAAGAAAAGGTTCCAATTTAGTGCAACTAAATGACAATGACTTAACAACCATAAGTGAAATACATATTGTACTTTATTGTCTAAAACACATGATGTAAATAAAAACATGTTAAATGAAAACATGGTATTAAATGAAATATACGATGACAATAGAAAGATTCTAAAACATATCAAATTGGTTTTGCGTGACTTAAAAATTTTAATTAAAAAATAACAAATCCTTTAAAAGGTATAAAATGTATGTACAAATTAAAGAAAGTATTTCATCCCCTTGGGGAGCCTCGAGTCATGAGAAGGAGAGATATCAGTGAATGACATGACAAGCCATTGGTGGCAGCTATGACTAATCCTGCAGAGATATAGCAGGCTAGCCCAGACTTGTATGTGGCTGTCTGCATACTACATCAAGTATACCTGTTCACATTCAACAACCAGTAAGGCTGGCTGGTAAACAGGAAAACTTTTCTCAAGCCTGCCAGAACAGTTTATAGCTGTATGCACATGTGTATATTACAGATGTACATCTAGCTTTCACTGAACAGAACACATTCCATATATTTAATATAACCTGCATCAAACAAATGGTTTCATCTGCAATATCAATCAGGTTTGAAGCTCAAAGTTCAGATAATACCCATCATTCAAATTATTTATCCATGCAAATTTTATGATAATTCATCAAGTATGAAAAACTCACTATCATTAAAATTTTGTTTTCTATAAACATGTAAGTATTTGACAAAAAACAGTTTTTACAGAAACCCACCCTCCCTAAAGACGAATAATCCAAGAATGTAACATGCTGAATATGATCAATACACAAAACAGGCGAAACAACCATCAACACAACTTAAAAATAAGAATACAGTTGTAACCAAAATATACATTACCAAATACACTCACGTCATCCATAAACTACTGACAATAACTTATCTCATCAACAAGAAGCAACAGTTAATATCTAAGTCATTTATAATGAAAATAATAAAGCAATTCACCTTTAATAATATCATAATACAAATAGTAATACAAATTGATATTTATAAGTCATGGCTGTTTTGTTAATATCATGCTCGTGTTAAACTCATACAGAGAAGCTCATATGTAATTCCAAAGGGACAATCAAATCCATACATATATTCGACCCAGCTTCACCTGAACAAGTGTTGAACCACATTGTCAACTAGCTATTGCTCCATTTGCTTTACTATGCAATAAATGGTGTCAATCTTGTTAACTGTACGATAATCCATTTTAATTGATTTTAATCAATGCATTAATTGTCAACAACCATTGGAAATATGTTCCTGGCAATAAACAATATCTGTCAAGTGGCGGTTAAATTACTCAACACTGTTTATTTGGTGATAAATATATGCACTCTTATCAGGCGTGAGGTAAAGATATTGCATTGTCAACTTTGAGATAAACAACTTTATCAACTCTGAGATAAACAGCTTTGTCATCTTTATCAACTGTGAGATGTAAAACAGCTTTGTCATTTTTATCAACTGTGAGATGTAAAACAGTTTTGTCAACTTTATTTTGACATAAATAGCTTTGTCAACTTTATTTTGACATAAATAGCTTTGTCAACTTTATTTGGACATAAATAGCTTTGTCAACTTTATTTGGACATAAATAGCTTTGTCAACTTTATTTTGACATAGATAGCTTTGTCAATCCCAAGATAAACAGCTTTGCAATGTTCATCTTGTTCACAATGGAATAAATATAACAGTTCTACATTGCCATTGGAGAGTCAAAATATACACCGTCAACTATGGAATGAACAAGAGGAAAGAACTTTACTTCCCAGATCTACCTCAAAGATTTCCTTAAACTTCTTTTTACTGTTGCAAGAATTACATCTTAATGCATTCGTAAAAATTGTTCACCAATACTGATTGACTTTTGTATTCTGTAGTTGCAATAAGCTATGTTAGTTTTTGAGACAACCAGAAAGCTCTTTCTGCCCAAGAAGGGTTATTAACTCCAGGTTCTTTATGGTAGTGGTGACTATAGTGTTGTTGTTGTTGTTGTTGTTGTAATTGTTGTTGTTGTAGTTGTTGGTGATGTTGACTCTGGATATATTCTCTTTCCTCTAAAGACATTTTATGATAACGAATGAAGCAGTCCCTTGTGCCAACACAGAGGGCAACGTTGCAAGCTTCACACTTGTTGTAGGTGTAAACTCGCCACCCCGACCTTGTTTTCACCTTGAGATACTGACACAACGAGCAGGTTTTGTAAGTTTGCCCTTTTACTGCTCTGTGATTTTTAGCATCCATGTTCAAAGAGATATCATTTTTAAGGAAGTCCAAATCTAGAGGGGAAACAGCAGTCTCTGGCGTGTTTTTGTATGCTGAGGCAGCAAGGGCATGGACAGGTCCTGAAATCAGACAAAAATATCTTTAAACACCAGCCTATTGTGGATGTACTTCTTAAAACAATGACCCTTGTTATAAGAAATGTTAGTTAAACACATTGTCACCTTCACCAACAACATATGTATGCACCTTACAACACTATCTGGTTGGAAAAGCCGGACATGCAATTTCTCTGTAAACACACTACACATTGTTTTATTTTCAAAATATGCTTGTTTCATCACACTACCAAAATGTCTTCCAAAACCTCAGGATTCTTCGTCCTTAAAGTCGGGATATTGCACACCACCATAGGAAAATTGTGGCACCATGGTGGGAAAGTCATCCACATTTGACAAGGTATGGTGATGATGCTGAGGCCGAGATGATCGACCAGAATCAGAGGTCATCACGCCAGGGACACTAGGCATTGGAGAAACACCATCTCCAAAGAGCATCCTGTGATATCCCTCATAGCAATCCCTCTCACCAATACACAGAGGAACAAGACAAGTCTTACAGTGAAACCGTGAATACACCTTCCAACCTTTCTTCGTTTTGACCTTTTTAGCTTGACACAAAACACACAACTTAGGTTTGTTTGCCACATTCCTGACTATCTCATGGTTAATATCGGCCAAGTACTTTGAAAATGCAGTGTGTTGTGGCAATATCGGTTTTTCTTCGAAGGATGATGACGATGCTTGCGTTCCGCCTGAAAGAAGAAAAGTCCAACAGTCAATTTGAGATTCCCACCATCTAGCAATAATTCTATGTTTGGAACTTAAGCCAGTGATGCGCATTGCACCCTTTAACAACCTGAATAGTGATTACCTATAAAGCATTGTAACAAGTTAATTGTTGGAGACAACAGAGTGAAACAAGAAATATGTTTGTTTGATCTATCAGAATATATGTTGCAGGCATGTATTGTTTCCAGAGTTCATTGAATGTCAGAAATCACCCCTTTTCACCTAATTTGTCACAACCAATATCTCATAGAGAAGACTTTGTCCATATACTTGTCATGTATAAGGTTTTTGTTCTTGAGGAATGACCGGCTCTAATGTACCACCAAAGACAGCATTGTGATACAGAGAAAAACAGTTACGTTCTGCAGTGTGATTACACAAGGGCACCTCACATCCTGCACACTTATATCGGGTGTAAATCCACCAACCAGATTTTGTTTTTACGCGATTCAACTGACAATACACACATAACTTCTTAGTTCCGGTAATATGTATAAGTTTATGGTTTTGGTGGGATTGATAAGTTCCAGTAACTTGCTCGTGTTTATAGTCTTGGTTTGAAAGATCAGAACCAGCATATTGTGACATTTGAGAATAGTCCACTTGTTGCCTTGCATCAGATGGCCTTCGATTCGAGACTGGCCCTGCAAGGAGAAAGTTACCAGAATTACCGCTGAGAATTGCCACAGTTAACTATGTACAGGAAACTCATGCTCACTGGTATATAGACTTCCATACATCCAGTTTTTCAGGGTCATATCCATGAGTATGCAATAACTGGTGATAGCGCTGAAAGCAGGGCCTGGAACCCTTGCAAAGAGCTACATTACAAATATCACACATATATCGACAGTAAACTGTATATCCCGACTTTGAACGGACATGGTTCATTGCACAGTAAGTACATTTTTTAAGCTTATATCCTATGGATGTTACTTGTCTATGAGTCACTCCCTTGGAATCATTGACTGTGTTTTCCTGTTTGATGGGAACTCTAGTTCTAGAAAGGTTCAGAATGTCACTGTCTGAGTTGTCCACATTATCTGAAAGGGAGAATAAGAGAATTGATCAAGAAACTACACCCAAGGTCACAAAGGCCAGTCCTCCAATAAAATAAAAACCTTTTAATTCCATGCGTAAGGCAATTAAAACACAACACAGATATGACAAAATTGAAGAGGTTATATAGCTACAAATACTACAAGGTTGTCTTTAGGATTGGTAGGGTATACTATTGTTGGAATTACTCTACAGATGTATGTCACATTTAGATTGTCATGTCTACAGTAGGATCGTCAGTTATAAAATAAGAACCACACATTTGTTACATCTACAACTATGCACAAAAAATAAATCCTAAGCAGTAGATTTGTAACATGGCTACAAATATATTTTTTAATCTACAGTAAGGTAATTATTACCAGAACGTACAACCTGATATTTCTCACCGAACTCCAAGACTTTCTATTTCAATAACAATACAACAACTTAAAAAGTTAAAAAAAAAAAAAAAAACTTTACAGAGCAATTAAGGCATTACGTTGATAACTTTGCATAGGGCAAGGAATTATGTTGATAACTTAACTCTGCATGTACAGAGGACTTACAAGACCAAAACTTCAAAACAAAACCCAACACAATCTTGAACACATAACTCATAATACATTGTCATGGACATGGCATGCAGTGAACAGAGATGAACAACAAAGATGGCATGCATAATCCAAACCACAAATGGATATATGAATTACAGAGTCTGTAAGAGTATGTATGTAAGACTACTGTACGAACCATCAGGTACCTTTACATCACCCATGGACAAACCACATACATTCCATCCAAATAAAACACAGTTTTTAAATAATACATCAATATTTGGCTGAAATTTATTTGCAAAAATTTAATAAAACAAAACAAAATTGACAAAATATGAAACACATTCCAATGATCAATCGGTTTAAGTGTACTTATTATCACTTTTTCATAAACTTATGTTCATGGAATGCCTTGAAGCAGTCCCGCTGACTCCTACACAAGGGAACATGGCACTGACCACATTCATAATATGTTTTTACAACCCAGCCAGATCTAGTCTTTGTCTTCATGATTTGACACACAACGCAAGCCTTAAGTTGGCGTCCTGTTCGAACCTGCAGTTTGTGAACGGTACCGTCTATTTGATTACTATAGTCAAAGTCTGACTGTGTCGTACTGCCCATGTAAGGGGCTGTACTAACAGTTGAACATGGGGTAACGTCACCGGTGTAGGTGTTCACATAATGAATAGGTGTGATTCCCCCAATAGAAACATTTGCTCCTGCAAAATAAAGAAACAAGTGTTATCTTGAATGTCATCTTCCACATAAAGCATTGTTGTAAACAGATACATTGTATGCTAAGTATTCAATGACCTTTTGCCCTTCAGACAAATTAGTCCCACATACCACATAAAGAAAGTCTGTACTGCTATGGACTATTAGGTTCCATGTTTTCACAGAAAATGTCAGAGTAGTTAACTGATTGCATTGGATATTTTTATCTATGAAGTAAATTCCTGTTAAAGCTTAATGCTTGTTTGAGATTGAATGAAATAAATATTTTAAATTCTCCCAAGAACCTTTGTAAATCATGAGTAAATGGCCATTTCAGGAAATTAAGAACTAAGAAAAGCACAATTTTTCCTCATCAGATTTGTTACTCTACAACATATTTCAAAATCCACAAATTTGAATTGCAAACCTTTACATATTGTATTGGTGTTGTGAGATTTTTATTTGAAATATTTACTTTGAAATGAAATGTGAAACACACCAAAGTCTCTTCCTTCATGAGAAATGTTCAGGTATATACAGAGAATTTTCGAAGTAAGAATTTATAGAGTTCTGCAGGATGGCTGACTACATGCTGATGATCATACACCAATTGGTGGTAGCGCTCATAACACTTAGTTTCACCACGGCACAATGCAACACAACAAGTTTCACAGCGATAGTATGACTTGCGAGCCCAACCCAGTCTAGTTTTGTTTTTAGTGATCGTACAATATGCACAGGCTCGATTTTTTCCTCCAATATGAATAAGTCTGTGTTGTGAAAAGTTAATATACTCGTCCGTAGGGTAGGTTAAATAGCCGTCATCAGTGGAACCAAAAATGAGAGAGTTGTCAGCACTTTTTGTACCACCTTTCCCTGCAAGCATAAAGAAAGGCTTTGTTACTCCACGTTTTACTAGGACTTGTCTGGTTTAATCTTAATTTTGTAAACTTTTTTGAATGTTAGGATAATCTTCAAAACACTTTAATATTAGTGGAATTAAAGTTTCAAATTTCAATGCATAAGTGAAAGATATACAGTCAATGTGAAATGTCAAAGCCTTTCTTTGTCCAACTGAATGAGAGATATACAGTCAATGTGAAATGTCAAAGCCTTTCTTTGTCCTACTGAAAGAGAGATATACAGTCAATGTGACATGTCAAAGCCTTTCTTTGTCCACCTGAATGTCTCTTTATTGTTCACTTTCTTTTTAACGGTATACAGCACATTACGTGGTGTTTCAGATATACATTTTACACCAAACAAACAACAAAGCCAACTACAACTTGGCCACTTGAGAGTAAAATATACACTACATACCTAGATGTCTTTACATTCATAACAAAGTAGACTGAGACATTGCATAACGGTACATTAAAATGCACACACTTTGAAGTACATATTAGACACCACTTACTGAAGGTTCAATCAATCTTTTTCATGGAAAAGTCAAGTATATATATTTATATATATATATAGCATACACTGTAAAGAGCATCAATCACTTGGACAATTATAACTCAACTTCAAAACAAATACTTTAATCACAACCACACCAAGAGTCCACAATATATTGCACTGGTGTTGCAAATATACACTTAACAACGAGGGTCTTGACCTAGTACTGCACAATGAGGGCACAATGCACATTATGTACAATGAGGGTCCATTGCACAATACACAAAGATTCTAAAAGTCTCAAAAACATTTGCAGGAAAACTCAAGAGACCTTTATATATAAAGACATCAAAATTGGGGAATAAATACCCGTTAACACAAACAAAAGTAATATATTTTTATTTCACTTTACCAATACAGAAATAAATACAGATCTCGATGCAACCTGTTCAATAAAATAATGGATTTCAAAGATAGTAAAAACTACAAATACATGCACATTAACATCAAGAATTAAGAAAGAAAATACCAATATCAAATTCCTCAAACATTGTTAGATTGTTATATTTCTGACTAGCCAATTCAATTGAAATTAAATATTCATTTGATATATTAATAAAACATGAGTATTTGTTTTCACAATTCAAATTATCCAAGACACTTATTTCAATAAATATTTGAATCCAATTAATGATAAACAGGTATATTTAACATCTACCATTACAACAACTAGAACAAGAGGCCCACTGGGCCCTAAGATTCTTCTGGTTAGAACAACATTTTATTTTTTAATATAATTTTTTTTAAATTTTGTCCTGTTTTCCCCTTTTTGCCATGGAAAAGTGGAAAACTTGAATAGTTGAGATATTTGCTATAAATGGAGTTGAACTTAGTTAACACTAACCAGGAGTGACCAATTGTTGACCCCTATGGTCACACCAAGATCAAATTTAATTCTCAATGCACGAAAATTACAATAAATATATATGCAAGCATAAATGCTAGACCTTCTAGTTTATAGGAAATATTTTCCTTATATCGGCCCCTTATAAGTGACATCCCCTGGAGGCTGAACTTCCACATTTGAAAAAATCTGACTCTCTTTCCCTAAAGTACGCTTCCTACCAAGTTTGGTTGAAATTTGTTCAATGGTTTTCAATAATTTAGTGATGTGAAAAGACAGACAATGGACACTTAGGATGTGTATGGAAAATTGTGTAAAGTAACTTCAACAAGAGTAAATATAGTTCTTTATCAATCAAAATTAAATGAACAAAACAAGTGTCTTCCTACCTCTCCTAATATTTGGCAACATTTATATGAAACACACTTAAAAAATAAGGTTTCTTTGGCCTTATCATAGCACCTTCGACTTTAATTTGTAATAAAAATGGCAGAACTTTAACATAACTTTCATCAAAGTATAAGCTGCTAAAATCATTGTTTGTTGGTTAAAAGTAAATCTGTATACTGGGTATCTATCAATTGTTCTGGTCTCAATTCATCTTTGCCTTAAAAATGCAAATAAAATAAAATTTGTAACATTATCAAATGTTGCCATATTTCATACTCCATTTAATGATCAACACTGTAACAATATATTCATGAGGTAAAAGTAAATGTTATGTTTGTTTCCGACCTGCTCAAATGAACTGACTGACCGGCTAAAACATAACAGAATCCAATTATACATGTCTTCTCTTTAAAAAATTAAAATTTTCAATTTTCAATCAATATTTCCAGAATTCAGTTTCCATACTTCACTTATTCTAAATTGATACTTTGTTCAACAGGTTTACTTTCGTTTTCTAATGTAGGAAATACGGACTGGTTGCTCATTTTACTTGTGCTACTATTGTCAGGATTGTGACTGAATGAAACGCTGACAGTACTATAGCTATCAGTCAGTGATTCATAGTCATGTGTTTGTTCTAACTTAATATCGTCATCAACAAACATTATCTGAGACGGCACAGCGTCAGACAATCTCTCTCTCTTCACAGCAAGTTTTAGAGTTTTCTGCAAGTCCTTTGGGGACATTCCATCGCACAAGTGCAATTTGACTAGTTCGTGATATTTTTCAAAACAGTCCTTCTTACTACGACACAGCGGTACATCACATACCTCACACTTGTAGTAGGACTTAATAGCCCAGCCAGACTTTGTTTTAACCCCTAATAAATTACAGTAGACACACGCCCTCTTACAGCCCGTGATGTGGATGAACCTGTGACACTGGTCAACGTCCCCCGAGGTCCCCCCACTACCCAAATACAACTCCGATGTAGGAGGTGGCTCATATTGCCATTGGGAGGAAGTGTAATCATTCACGTTTCCACCTGAAAGGACAAAGAAAGGCTCGATTACTAATATGAAGAACTTTTCTTTTTAGATTAGAAAAAAATGAGAAATTTCTCTCAAGAAAAAATTTACAGCTCCCTAAAACAGGGATTTAAACAAATCTATTTTGAACATTAATGGAATTACAACTACAATATCATGCCTTTCTTTATCCATTCACCCTGTTGTAAAAAGAAACAAAATGTAAAATAAACATAAATGAGGTTAAAAGTATTCTTTAATCCCTTAAAGTAAAAAAATAATAACTAAATGTTCACAGTAGTGCAACAACTGTTTATTAAACATGTGCACAACCACATATTTCTTATATGGTTAAATGTATTTCTCTACAGTTTTAGTATTTTGTTTATTTACCCAAAAATTAATCCAAATTTACATACATAATGTCACGTGCATATAAAGACATACTTTAATCCCATGTCAGCCATTTAAACTGAACATAAACAGTAAGTCATAAAGGCAATGTTGTTTCAACAACCAATCATACAGTTAGAATTACTGCCACAGAACTAATGCCTTCTAAAAATTAATTAAACTGCTACAAATTACTGCTACAGAGTACCTTAGCAAATCGTGCACATACCTGCATTTTTAGAATTTAATTGCTTTGATATAACAACCATAAAATTCCATGTGCTATGTCACCAATTAAATTCTTACTACCACTACTAAGACTGAGTTTGTGAGTTCCTTTTCTTTATATATTTTACAGAGGTATAGACAAGTTATTAATACAACAGTACACATATTGTGGTAAGAAAAAGAATGTGACCTCAAATAATGCCCAGTAATCTTAGGCTTGATGAAATTGTTGTCCATTGACATTTAAACCTGAATATTTAATTTCAAACTATCCTTTTTGACCAAAGATGGTGTCAAAGCTGCTTTTGAAAGCATTCAATGTTTTGACATTTTCTATGAAGCAACATCAAACACTTTCAGAGTGCTGAATTGAGCTTAAAATACAAAATAGGCTATATTTTGTACTCATTTCACAACTTCACTGTAAACATTGAACCTTCTCTAATGCTGACAAAAAACCCAATATCAGTGATATCACCTCTTTCAATTTCAATCACATTTAAAAATATTTTGTATCATTCTTGTACTGAGAATATGTACAATTATAATCCCTTCCAGCTATCATCTCTAAAATTTGTCTTTTCCTGAGTTGCTTTATTGATGTGCCTTGTTCGATACAGAGCTTGACCAGTTCATGATACTTCTGAAAGCAGTCACGGTTGCCCCTACACAGAGCCACATTACATGCTCCACATTTATAGTAAGTCTTAATAGCCCAACCCGAGTGTGTCTTCAAGCCGACCAACCCACAATAGTAACAACACCGGGTACAATTCTCTACGTGTTCAAAGCTGTGACACTGTTGCTCATAGTTTGGGGGATCACCTGAATTTAAATATATCTCTGGGTTATCGTCACACTTACGATGTACACTATACTTGTTGTGATCTGAAAGGAAAAAAATTCCCATGATTACTACCAGCACACAACCAATTTGTCATCTATAGTTATACTTAGTAAAATATATCTATGCAGGATCTCAGTCTTGTACTTATTGTTCATTCCTAACATTTATTACCAACACCATTAAGGTCGCTACAAAACACATCAGTATCACCATGGATGTTTTCTGCATCACTTTTCAAGCAAAAATGCTTGTTTTTCAAAACAAACATGAAGCCTCTTGGATCTCTTGCACTTATGCAAAATTTAAAGAAATGAGATCAGAAATGTCCTTTCTCTTCAAGTGCTTTCGAGAAATTCCTTTTCCAGCACACCACTTGACAACTTTGTGATAGTCTTTGAAACAATTACGCGCCCCTCGACACAAAGGTTGTGTACATATTCCACACTGATAGTATGTTTTCACATCCCAGCCAGACTTGGTTTTTACACCAGTTAGAGAACAATAGAAACAATTTCTTGTTTTGCCTTCAACATGAACAAAATTGTGATATTGTTTTTCAGAGCCAGATGGGCCACCAGTATCTATCAATATTTCTGGGTTCAACTCAAATTTACGCTGAAGAGAGGAAACAGTTCCAACATCTGAAAGGATAAAGAAAGATCCTTTAGAGACTCGACTCCCTTCACTACAAATAAACTATACTTTATTAAACCTAAAATTTAAATCAGCTATAAACTGCTCCTAGTTTGTCCTTTTGTGTGTAGCTGTGTTCTAAATGTTTGCTTTGTTTCTGCAGAAAGTAATTTAATCAAGTTAATGTGATTACCAATTTTTCCACTTTGACATCAATGATAGCATATTACACCTTCAATAAAACACTATATAGCTCATCTTGTTATCTGGATTTTGGCGAATTGTTTTCAACAGGAAAAAGACACTGCCCAGTCATGACCCTTTTGTAACTCATCTGAACATATCAGCAAACACAACTACAACCCTTGTCAAGGTACTGGCCCACACTAAATGTAAGATGGCTAGCGTGCCTAGTCATGTGTGTGTAAATTTATTTCTGATGTGTAAGTTTTTAGTCCTCTCACTATAAATTCATTCTATAAGAATTTAAACTAAATGTTACAACAAAATAGGTTCTTCTTAACTTCATGATTCTATCATAATGTGTTGAAAAGTATCTGCCATAGGTGTTGTAAGTAGAATTCTTGATATCTTGATAATCATAAATTCATGTATTCTCCAACTAATAGTAATGGCAAAAGTCAAACTGACTAAAAGGCAAACACTCATACAAAGACAGTTGTTGAGACATCTCAAGGTTCAAAAGTCTAGAAATTTTTCATACAATGTGATAAACAACTTAATAAGGCAGAATGTTAATTGGATGCATAATAGCTCAGAACCGTTCGTATTCATTGTCAATGTTTGGCTTAATATCTCCATCGAGATTGCTTAAAGACATAAACTCTACAATATCCTTTTTGTTCATTATCTTAATGTCTTTTCCTTCTTCACAGCATTTCTTGACAAGTTCGTGATACTTTTCAAAGCATAAACGATCACCTCTACAAAGACCAACATCACATTTGCCACATCTATAGTTGGTCTTAACACTCCAACCCGACTTAGTCTTCCTATTAATGAGACTACAGTAAAAGCAACATCTTTTCGCGTGTTCTACATGCACTGACTGATGGTCTTGTTCTACATAGCCAGAAGTACCACCCTTGTATACATAAATCGCTGGATATTTGCCAAAATTACGCTCAAGAGAAGACACAAACCCAACATCTGAAAGCATAAAGAAACAACTTTTTACTACCAGGTTAATGTTGGAGGTAGCACAGATAAAGTACAAATATTTAAAACCAAGACAAACTGCTTACCGGTATATTATCACAAGTATGCAAATCCAAAAGTCAGGACTTAATGGGGTTGCAAAAGTGGTGAAGAGCCAAGGTTAGTCAAAACTTTAGGTTCATGGTTACATCACCATGTGGTGAACTACTAAAATTAAGAAGTTGAACTATTCAGTATATATGAAGATTACAAACAGTGACATGAGTAAGTGCAATAGGAAAGATAAAAAAGGTAGAATAGAACAGGAGTGTGGAAAACTACAGTTCCAACACATTAACAACAAAAATATAGCAGTACATCTCACTACCCGAGTGAAAAATAAAACAAAGAAATAGCCATTGACTACCAGGTGTATTAAAAATGAAACAAGATTTTACTGCTACAACCAGGTCAATATTTGAGACAACACAGTCCTCTTAAAAATAGGCACATCACTTTAATCACTTTCACTTTCAATTTGAGTAAAAATCATAATGCTTGACTTAGGAAACCATGCAAAATACTTCTGAGACTGAGAGACCACAACAAAATTTTACTTTGATATATGGATTTACACATTTCCACATCTTGTCATATGCGACAAAAACAAGTTGCTTATATTCAGTTGAGTACACTGCAGGAAAAACAACTGAACCATCATTCACAATACAAAACATAAAATTATAAACAAAATAAACCTTTATTTTCTTGTAAATCTTTAATTTTTTAATATAAACTTTGTAAATTATATATTGGTATGAATTAAACTGTAATGAGTAAAAGTTTAAATCAGGTGTTCACCACAAAACAAAATTGATTTTGGCAATAATTTTCAATAACTCTCATATCTTGTATCACTGATTTTCAATAACTCTCATATCTTGTATCACTGATAAATAAATAAATTCAATATCTAATTTCCCTGCACCACAGTATAAACAGCTCTCAGTTAAAGCTCGACATATTCTGTTTTCGACAGTTATGAGACTTCAGGTTTTTTATATGCTTGTACCTGTTACCACAGTATGTGCACTCAAAATTCCTCACATTGGAGTGAACTTTATAATGTGTGTTCAAGTTTACAGCACGAGAAAATGATTTTTTACATATTTCACACGTAAAGCACTTGTTTCCAAATCCATGGCGAGAACCCATATGAGAATCCAGACCAGATTGACTCTTAAACCCTTTCCCACACTCGAAACAAAAGAACAAATAATGGTCTTTGTGGCTATAAACCATATGGTCAGCAAGGGATGCTCTGTCCCCATAAACACGATGACAAATCTGACAACGATGAGTGTTATACAAGTGTCCATGATCTTGCATACTATGTTCGTCCAAAGCCTCATTTGATGCAAACTGCTTAGAACACCATTTACAAACAGGAATTCTATCTTCTTTTGAAAATGAAGCTCCTGTGCTTGCATGCAATGGCTGGGAATGTGTGAGAAAGTCTTTTGAATTGTTCTCATCGACAGCAGATATAATGTCCTCCATTCCCTGCCAAGTTTCAGAATAGATCTGTGTACAATTAGCCATTGCTGTTTCATGTAAAACATCACTTCCTGTTGCCACTGCTGCAGTCTTATCTAGAATCAGATAATGTTACATGCCATCATTTTTCCTACCATAAAGTTGCTGACAGTTATGAATTCTTAAATTTCTTGAGTATTTGTACTTTTGACCACACAAATGGCACTGAAAATTACGTTCGTCAGAATGAACATTGTAGTGTGCATGCAATTTTACAGCCCGAGAAAAGGACTTCTTACAAATTTCACAGGTAAAACACTGGTTTCCAAAGCCATGACGAGAACCCATGTGGGAATCCTTGCCAGACTGACTTTTGAACCCTTTACCACAATCAAAGCAGAACAATTTGTAGCTATCACCATGAATTGCAATAAGATGTTTAGTAAGAGTAGCGCTGTCACCGCATATAACCTGACATATTTGACACTGATAGGTATTGTAAAGAGTACTGTGTTCGTTCCTCATATGTAGGTCAAGAGTTGTGTCACAATCAAATTGCTTAGAACACCATTTACAAATACTGATTTCAGCAGACTGTCTAGTACCTTTGCCAGGACTTGTACCGGCAGACGTTCCTGAAGGTGTATGTGGTCCTTGGGATAAGGAGGCATCATTGGCTAAAGAGTAACCTGTATCACTTTCAACTTTCAAACCCTTGTCCAACCAAAATATATTTTCTTGCAAGGTGGAATTGCCATCTATAGAACTTCCTGCTGTGTGCTCTAAAGCAGTACCACTTCCTTGTTGACCAGCTGCAGGGTAGGACGCTGCCTCAGCTATAAGAAAACAATGTGATACTCTGTCATTTTCTGCAAGAAAGCTATCCACCATGCAACAAATCTTGCATTAGAACCCCATCACCTAAATACCATCAATTAATTTTGTAATGTTATGTGTTGTGACAGGTTTTCATGTGAAATTGCAAGTGAGCTCTGCGTGCAAAATTTTTGTTACAGATCTTGCACACAGGTCCTGTACCGTGGTAGGTCCGCTGATGGTCATAAAGCCCAGAGTAAGACTTGAAACCTTTACCACAAATATAACAGAAGTGTGTGAATTCATTGGAATGGCTATCTAACAAATGATTCTCCAATTCAACACTACTTGTACATGGGGTCTCACAAATTCTACACAAAAACATAGAGCTGGCAACGGAATGTTCTTGTGCAAGATGTTCTGCTAGCTCGAACTCGCTTGAGAAATCTTTAAAACACATACTGCACTGGTTGTTACCCACTGAATCCTTCTGTATGACAAATGATCCCGCCAATGGCTCAACAACATATTTCTGCTCCGATAGTCCTAGACAAAACAAAGAGAGGAGTTCATGCTGAATACTGTCAAGATACATTTCTAAACTTAAAATTAGGGCTGTAACAATGTATCAAACCATTGATTAATTGCTATTGTAAAGGACTCAATGCGAGACATTTCTGATTCAATGACAATTGCTGATAGTGCATTATAATATCAATAGTTTCAAGGTTTGAAAATTTGACATTCACCAGCAATACACAAACAGAACGGGCACCAACTAGGACATATGTAGGAGTTGATAACAAATATGAGAGGAAAAGCAGCAACATGTACTTGTTACAGTTCAGTAGATTTTATAATTTTCTAAAACATTCTGATTGTAACTGTCCCAATGGTCAACTGCTAATGCAATAGTATGACAATTATAATTTGGCAGTAAGAACAGTATCACAGTAGTTTTACCTCAATAGTCACTCCTAACTCAAACATCTATTCTTCAAGCTTAACTCAAGTACAGCATGGACACTGTCAAAGATTCATTTCTAAGAATAAAATATTCCCTGTTTATCTCAAATATTCAAATACAACAAAGTAAAGAATATAGCTAGAACACAAGAGTTATAAAGATAGTCTTATAACCACAGAATATTAGTATTAAATCATCAACTGTTATAAAGATAGTCTCATAACCACAGAATATTAGTATTAAATCAACTATATAGTCCTCTTCTGCACGTGTGATCTTTGAGACCTTGTTGGTGCTTGTAACTTTTGCCACAAACCTGGCACCCAAAGGGTCGCTCTGAGGAATGTGTCCTCATATGAACATTGAGTCTGCTAAGACGAGCGAACACTTTGCCACAAATACTACAGGTTATGTGGTCACCCGAGGGGTGAAGTGTCTTGACATGATCGTGTAGTCCAGAATATGATTTAAATCCTTTCCCACAGTCAAAACAGAAGTGTGTGTAAATATCAGAGTGCCATTGGATCATGTGTTTTTTCAGTACTTCTCTGTCACCAAAGAAATGACAGATTTGACATACTATAGTGTTTGGGTTGTTTGTGTGACCATTGTCTTCAATGTCTGCAAAGGAGGTATTTTGATTCAGTTCAAAGTCTGTGTGTACGGATGACCCATCTGCCACATCAGTCACTTTGCTTTCGTCAGCTTTGGCTTTCATACCTTCCATCTGTGAAGCACAGTCCCAATGATCTACAGGAGCACCTGCAGAACAATATTACATTGTTTAAGGAAAACTTCTCTTTTCCCTTTTCAATGTACTCCTAGCTTATCATATAACAACAGCATAGGAGAAGAATGCACATTTCTAAATTTTAGCACAAAGGAACATTACATACACGGTAAAGTAGCAAAATTTACCATAACTTATTTCAAGAAACTTCAAAGATGGTACAAAAAAGATGTCTTTACAAAAAACAATTAAAAGAACATATTTCACTTCTACATCACAGTATTTAATTGTCTATTTATATTTTTATTAGTATTTACATATCAAGCAAAGGATCAAATGTTTTTTTCTTCTTTTTTCTTATACAGGTATCTGATATTCAGTGTGAAGTTAATAAGAATCTAGTAAGTACCATGACAGAATCTGTCTATCAGTTGTGTACATTCTCCCATACCTCATTTACTTTACGAGTTTTAGCATTGTAATCACAAAATGTGTTTCTGATACCCTTATCAATAGCCACAGTGCAAGCCTTCCATGCTCTTTGCAACAGATGATCATCCTCTAGAGGATAAAACTCAAAAACTAATTTGTATACTTTTAAAACTTTATCACTGTCAAGGGCTTCTTTCCCTTTGCGACCGTAAGTGTTATGATCTTTCAGTTCATCATCAGTAAACAAATGTCTGGCAAGACGCCATGCAAAGTTTTGTCTAGAATACGACATCCCTGCTATATCAGTCACTAACTTAAGTTCATCAGGATATAGACCTAGAACTTGTTCACCTTCGATACAATTATCTTCCAAGATTTTGATTCGTTGAAGATTCAACCCCGTGTGATAATGCAAACCAAACTGGTTTCCTTGATATGAGCTACTTTCATTTTCAGGACTAAAGGAAGAATTAGAATCCAGCAATGGGTCACTGTCCTTATCAGTCATATGATACCGAGTATGATGTACGGATGGATTGAAATCTCCACTACTTCCTTTAAGCATGTGGTCAATCTGTCCATCCTTGACACTAAACCTTTGGTCAGTTGGATCTTGCAAGCCTGTAATGGACACAATAGAAAGTGTCACGAAGGTCATTAAAGTCCAAATACAATATTTTGTCACCCACAACCACAGAAAGAATTTGTTCTGTATCGTTTAGTCTATAACGCATCATTACAGGTAAAGCTTTTTGTTTGTTCATTGTGCAGTATATAATAACACATCATTTACAATCAGAAAGGCAATAGCCTCTTGGATTATCACTTCAATAAGTTCAGAAAATGCATTAAACAGACTTGACATACCCTCAATATCTATAAAGTAACTTATCTTAACCAGGTATTGTCTCGTATGTACATACAACATTGCTGAATAAGTAAAACCAAAGTCTTTCCAAAAATACACAAACTCAAAGAAATACTTCATACGTCAAGAGTAAAGGGAAAGACAGAAAAACAGCAAACAAGTAGTGAGTATGTTTGACATACTAAGAGTAGACACTAGATATACTGAGGTGCATCTCAGATACACAGAACAGCATATAGATGCTTATGATCACGTAGTCCTGAAAACCAGGAAGAATAAACCAAACAGATCACGTAACAACAATTTAAATATAACCGTTAATAGTATTTCATCTTCAGGAAAATGCTATACTTCATCTCTTTATTATTTCACCATTGTACAAGTCACAGAGGTTATTGGAATCAGTAGGGGGCAGTAGTCCCCCGACGGCTACTGTTTTTGGCGAGTAGGAGTTGATTTTCATAGAAACTCTCTACACCAAAACTCAATGTTTGATATTGTCGAAGAAATCTCAACTTGAGGCAGTTGAGCATTTAAATAATGAAAAATTTAAACTTTGATAATTTCTTTATTTTGATGAATTGTTTGGTGTAGAGATTTTCTATGGTGTATATTTGTGTGTTTATATGTTTTCTGTTAGTACCTACCTGTACAGTGCCTAATCTGAACAGTTAAAGAACAAATAACTTATCAAAACACAATTATATTTTCCAAAAAGAATTGTTCAAGTTACAAAACAATTATTTTGCAATCACGAACAAGATGAAATCACCTTGATCTAGAAATCAATTTTGAATATGAAAGGTTAACACTACATTTTTATAACCTGGTAGTATAGTTTGGGAATTAAAATACTTTTAATTTTTTTTAGAATGTCATCAACAGAGGAATTGTTCAGATTACGCTCCAATTTGAAGTCCAGATCAGCAGACCATCCATCTCCAGTCAGCATGCAAGCTCAGCAACAACTTAATACTTAACTATCAAGGACGAGCAAGGCTACTTCTAAAATCTATATATTGTGGAATAATTTGCCACAGTTCAGATGTAGTTTGTTATCAGTAACTTAAATTAATTAGAAGTAACATTACTCTGCCTTTATGTTAGAATGTATTGTGTTATATGATGTACATGTATGTATGTGTGTGGTGGTGGGTGGACAAGTTAGACTGGGGACCAGGGACATCAAGCCATATTTATATAATCTGTCTTGTAATCAGCACTTTACATCCCTTTCTTTTCATTATTCTTCTATTGTCCTGTGTATACATTATACAGTTACAAGAAAGCCATGCAGTTTTGCCAGAAGTAGAAAATCATTTAATATTTGCAGTTCCTTTTAGAGGTTGATTACCAAAATGTTTTGATTTTTTAAGAGTAATCATGAAACTTATATATCTGAGATCTTTTGTTATTCTGTTAAACTGAATGTTTTGATTTTTTAAGAGTAATCATGAAACTTATATATCTGAGATCTTTTGTTATTCTGTAAAACTGAATGGCATTTCATATAACTTTAATCTAACACATTTATCAATGGTCAACAAATTAAAAATCAGCTCTCAATCTCTGAAATAACTACCGAGTTAAGTCGGATCTACATTTTTTGGTGCAGTATCCAAAAACAAATTCAGAAGAATGAAAACAAATTTTTAATTCGTACTCAAATGGCTGAACACATACAACATGCATCAGATGTTTTTTGTGTGATGTGGTGTTTGTGGGCATGCCGTTTACTTGTCCAATCAGCACATAATTAATACTTAAGGCAATACATGTATATATGTATACAAACCTGCTGCGAAGTATATCACAATGATAATTGGAACAAAAAAATAAACTTAACAAATTCAAACTGGTCTTTTTGAATGCTAAACAATGAAAAGCTAAAACATCTTTTTGAGAACATAACATTTAACCAAGATATTTTTCGCAGCAGGTATTTGACTACAGTCCAATGACATTTAACGGCAAATCGAATGTGCCAAAAATAACTCATCTGATGCTTTGCATTACTTTGTCATTGTTTTGAATTTTAAATAGCTAAATAAATATGTACATGTATTGAACTGTAGTCTGCTAAGAGGTCTAATGCTTGTATCACATAGTTTGATTTGCCAAGTTAATTTCTGTATTTGACAAAAGTCAGTCATGAATTTCATTGATATTCAATACAATTTCTACCATTTTTATTCCACTCTAAAAGTAATTTTGGTTTTCCCTTGGCAAATCAACAGTCATATAATAATTTAAGTAAATTTTTAACTCAAATATTTGCTTCTCTCATGTTCTGCATGACTTAATATTTCTTTGATATCTCAATTTGCAAATTATATTTTAGAAAAAGAATCTGGAATTGTGAAATTAATAAATGAGATGACAAAACTTTTAAAGTATTTGCTTCCTTAAATTGAATCGTGAATGCTTTTCAAAATCCCAGCAAATACACTAAAGAATTCAAATTACTTTGCTTTCATTATCAAATATCAAATATATATTCTTCTTTCAAAGGCAATTGAACCATGAGTTTTAATAAAAGATGAATTATAATCTCATCTTCAACAGATATATTGATCAAACATCAGATACACCAGAGAGAACCAAACTGAAGGAGAGTTTTGTTGAAAGACTGACATTATATTGGGTATAATTTTAAAGGAACTCAACAGTGGGCTTAATTACCACAGCTGCTTTAAATTAAATGATGTAACATTTTACTTGAATATTTTAAGTTTAATATATTTCTGGGTTTCTTATAGGTCCATTAAATGTATTGAAAAGATCTTTATTTATTTTTAAGCTAATGTACATTTTAAATTACTTTCTCACTATGCATTAACTTAATATATATCTAAGGATACATATATTGAAATTGTTGAGTAACTAACTGTATGTGGTTTGAGCTTTGAAGGCATTTCTGTTTCAATATTATGTTTCACTTTGATTGACAAATATATGATTGATAAAATATGTGCAATATAGTGAGAACTCATTAATTTGTAATGAGTGTATTTGAAAACTTTGTATTTGGATCACAATTTGTGGGAAAGGAATTGTGTTATTCTATTACATTATTCTTTGCATTCTAATATAACTGTGCATAAAAGCACTTCTCTATGTTTACTATATAAATGACCTGGATATCACAATGTTCACAAACTACAATATTTTTGTTTCAAATATTCTACAGCAACATGGATGTTTGACACCATGATGGTCAAGACTAAGACAGCATGGAGTGAAAAAATGACTTCCTTTTTCACTTTTCCTTTAACTGAAACTTGAGATTACAAAGCACACTGCTTTAGAAAAAGATTATGGATGCAATCGAGTTATGTTGGTCCTTTTCTTTTTTTAGTTTTTACAAAGATGACAAAATTCGACACTTGACTCTTGAAGAATATTGGTGTACATTTCGTTAATGAACTTTTTATTTGTTTAAACAGAATAATAATTTAACAGCCTTTAAACAAAACTCACCTACATGTATATGTTTGTAATAAAAAAAGACACCTACCTTTAAATGTTCCCATGTACCAAGAATTATTTTGGTCACCGCTGATATTGCTGCCTTCATTTGACATTTCTTCTCGAGCCCAATCTTCTATTTCTGCATCGCTAGGCTCTGCCCCTTCATTTTCATCTTGGGGTAGCCTACCGCGATGCATGTGCATTACACCATCTTCAGGCATGTCTACATGCATATCTAGTCCCACTGCATCATCAAGCATTGTCCTCTCAACCTTAACTATACTGAGGTCAGGGGCCATCCCACTTCCTGATGGTGATGGTTCAGGCCTTCTATAAGAAAAGCAAAATCATTTTGAGTTATCAAATTTATTCAAATATTCAATTATATGTTCATATATATATATATATAACAAGATAACCATGATTCAAAACTACTACATACTTTTTTGTATCGATTAAATTTCTAGACAAGACAATTTCTTTTTTTTATTTGTTTGTTATACTTGCAATTGTATCAATTGTCAAGGTAGATTGTGAAAAATATCATGAAAAATAAAAAAAAAACAATCAAAAACAATGTATTGTATACATAAACATACCTATCTTCTCGACCTCTATCAATGGGAGAGGCATTTTCCACTACCCTGCCACTTGTCATTGGTGGGGGAGGTCTGCTTATTTTGGGGGATCCAGTGGGAGTGTTCATTGAAACTTGGTTTGCACTTCCTGCTGCAAATGGTTTTGTCTGACTAGAAGGACGTGGAGTGCTCGTGATGACTTTGTGGGGCTCTGGAAACACTGTTTCTAACTGTGTTCTGTGAGGTTCTGATGACTGATGATTATCTAACTGTCCAGCAGTGTCTTTAGATGAAGATGGAGATGAAGCAGAATCATGAAATATAGTTAGTGGGCTGACTGTTATTGAACCCCGAGATAAACTTGAGGCAGTTGTGTTAGTTTTTGCATGCGAGTCTTTGTTTCGATTATCTGTTACATTAACAACACTGACTTCAGGATCTGTGTTATACTGACTAGATACAGCAATAGATACACTTGTTTTCTGACTTGAATGAGATCGTGAGCCTG
>JAUMGZ010159740.1:0-16493 GCA_032359645.1 Pododesmus macrochisma
ATTTAAAATGTGCGCGTAGTCAAAACAGGATTTTTTAAACGTATTCCTCTGGACATAATAGTTAATACGGATAATGTTAGCATTTTTCAAAAAATCGTTTATGATAAATTTTGTTGTTTGAGAATACATAATTAAACTTGTGTCACAAAGCAAAAGTGCTGAACTCAATCAATACATGGTATTTTTAGATATTTTTATTTGGTGTGGCAATAACTTTTACTATCCCTTAAAATGAGCAACTTGAATTATGAGAGCATAACTGCAGCATATGCCAAAGCACATTTTTCTCGCTCGAGACAAGTGAATGTGTGCGCGTAAAAGAGTCCCGCAGAAAATATTAGTTTTAAACGTTTTAAACATCTCAATAACTATTTAGTCATTGTTATTAAATATAAGAAATAAACTGCAAACCTACTAGTAAAACTGCAGCATGTGTCACAAGCAGAGGTACCATAGGGTGTTCCATTCAGTCATACCAGTAGGTCTGTAACATATATGCAGTTTATTACTAAAATGTATATCTTTCAAAACTGTTTTATATCAGTTTGATTTCTTTTATGGTTGATGTATGGTACATGTAGATTACTTTATTTTCAAACAAAAACAAATTAAAATATTAAACTTAATAATAAAATAAGTGGGAAATGTCACTCAATTCTCTTCAAAACTAGAAGCAAAACCACGTAACCTCAAAAAATGAGTATAAATTACACATCATAAAGATGTATGAGAACCACATTTCACCTATAACCTTGGTAATTTTAAAAGTCAACAAGGAATAGTTAAATAAAAGCAAGTGAAATTAACAAATCGAGAACCATTGAAAATCCACCAAAAGCCACATAATAAATTAATTGCCATGATGATAAAAGATAATCAAGATAATACTTGTTATACATTCGGGTCGATGGTGCACCGTCATACGAAACAAAATAAGGTTATGTGTAATTATCCGGTTTATAAGGCATCAACCTTTCTCATTAGACTAAATCTGACAAGTATGACTCATTTTACTATGCTTAAATTTATTGCAACAGGTAAAATTTATACAAAACAGAAGAAACAAGATAAACAGAACAAAGGTTATTGACAAACACACAGTAGCTTTATCAACAAGTCACCACAAGAATGAACTAGAAATAAGACAGGTATTCATACAAAGATAAAACCTATATTAGAGACAATGGCGACAACAAAAGCAACCAAGAAGCATCGAAAGGGAAAACGAACGCCAGCATGAGAGTAGTTCGTTAGCCTATGACTTCGTCATTAGTTGCAATAGTAACTTCTCGGGGAAGAATATGTGTTCTAGATAAAGGTAAGAGGGGACATAAACAAATCAAAAACCAGAAAAGGACATTTTATCAAAACAAGCATAACATAAAACCGTACACAAAATTCAAGGTGGATATTTTTTTATTTTAAGGTGTCAACATTTCATTTATCCGCATAATAAAGACATGGTAATATTTATTATTAAGTTAACCGTGCCCTTACCATACCAGACGGCACTTATATTGTCAAACAAGGAGTTGGATTCTTAGTTGTGTGATGTAACATGTTTCAACATATACACTTGAGTTTGACCTGGAACTTGAGTTTCCTCACAAGCTAGTACCTGTATGTAGTAAACAAATAGTCATACTACCACTGATGAAAACATACATCTCTTTTCTTTAAAAAAAAAAAGATACACATTTTCCTTTAGCAATTTATCCTTCAAAAATGACATTTGTTTGACGTCCCTGATAATCATGAAAGATAATTTTCTATAAATATGCATACACATTTTGTAAAAGAAGTGTTATCCATATTTGTATGATATGTGGTTATACCTCAACAAAACCAATGTTTTTATATGAATTGCATAGATATTGATTAAATTGTTAATAAAGAAAACGGAACAAATAACATACGATATTAATCGTCTGAGCATCAAGCGAACTTGACGTACTATTCATCATCTTTATTCAATTTCTGACACGCATAAATACGCATGAATTTATACTTCACCATCCATAAAAAGGTATATTTTCCCCGTGGTTTCATAAAACAACGTTTAGCTCTCTCTCTCTTTCTCTCTCTCTCAGCTTCAGCACATTCAATAACTATAGAGTGATACACTGTCAATGAACAAAAGTTAACTTCAGTCGGGCGAAAAACATTAACATCAATGATAACAAATTATTTATACATGTTCATTAAAGGGAATGTTCCATTAAAGCAAATATGTCAATTATCACATGACATGTTGATTATCACATGACGTATTCATTATCACATGACCTAATTATTATTACGTGACCTGATACTTAACGTGTTTATGCCCGATTATCACGTGATTTTGTTGAATATAACAGACAATAATAATTCTAAACTGAAAAAGGCACACCATTACTTAAAAATCTAGAAGAAATTTAGAAAAGCAGTATGGTAATAATTCATATGTATTTGCGAATAGATTTTCTAGATATAATTTTTTTTAAAAAGTTTAGAGCATATAGATGTGTATTTCATTTTCAGTGATATATTTTTCATGTTTTATATATGATAAAACATCTAATAGAGATATAACAACGAAACAATAAAAACACCGTAGAAAGACAAATAGAAAAATGAAAAACCCCAAAATCATGATATCTTCTGAATTGAACATTTAGAGGAAACAACTAAGGGTCAGTAACGGACGAGTACAAAGTCCGATACTACGACACATATGATAGCCCTGCGGTAGTGGTAATGTTGTATAAGCTCTTTGATCGCATGATATACATATAGCATATTGTAAGTAGGAGTAACAAAACATAATACAGGACATAATGCCAATATCATTAATTGGCAAGAACAACACATCATCAATTTCTACAAAGTCGATAAACAACTTTAAAGAAATAGAAAGGCAACATAATAAGGCATACCTTTATACGAAGGAAGACTAAAAGATTAAATATATTTATATATTAAATAATCATTTCAAAATACTGTAAAAATTCATCTATAAAACTTTATATCCATTTGAAATATTTAAAAGATGACAACCATTGCTAGTAAAAGAGAAGAGAACACGACGATAACATTTAAAAAGGTGGAGACTATAAACCAGAATGCGTGTTGACCTTAGAGGGTCATCCACTTCAACGCAGTTTGTGCTGAAGCCGCAATCTTTACCCAGAGTTATCGTTACTTTTCGACACTAACACATCTGTAAACGTCAAGAAAGTAGTTCTATTTGTTTACATTTTGACTTGATATTACTCCGCGGAATAATCACCCTCAGAAAAGAAATAAAGACTCGTAAATAAATTAAATCCAAAAATAATGAACGAATAACGAAATAATTTTTGAAATAAAAAAAATTTCATATTGATATGTGCAAGTTTTTTCGGGAGTCAAACTAAGTTTTGCCAAAAAATGTGGGCATTGCGACGTTGACAGAAGCGTTAGTGGGGGAAAGAACGGCAACTCTAGGTAGAGATTGAATAAACCGGTTAGTTTGTATCCAACCTTCTCCACTTCATTTTTGAATCAAAGTGTCTCGCTAGAAAACGATAATGACAATGTTTTAATGAAATATAAAATATTAAAACAAATAAGTTACATGGATGTGACTCAGCATGCACAAAAATCTAATTCTATGGCAATATAATTTTATTGTAAATGATACATAATTGCAGATTCAAAAAATATTTTATATTATGGTATATAAACTTTAATGTTTTAATAAAAAGAATATTTCTCCTAACACAAATGTTAACACAATGAAATGATGATACATGTTTATATGTTTCCGTGTTCTGTGTTTGTTAAAAACATCTCAAACAGTGTACACTCAACAACAGGAAGATATCGTCGGATCTGTTAAAATTGAATGAAAGATCGAATTAATGACAAAACTAATTTTTGATGGTATTCTTTGTGCAGTGTTATTACCAAAGGTAACTCTTCTTCAAACAACAGGTTATACAAGATATTAATAACCAATATTATTCACATGATTTATGGTTAGGTAATGTGGTGTAAACATAAAGAGAAAAACAGAAAAATCATTCTTCTTCTAGTTACGTTTAATTAACACACTTCTTCATTTGATATTTACATTTAACACAATTCTTCCTTTACATATTTAAATTTGATAAAACATATCTGGGTTTTTTTTACACATTAATCAAGTGATTTCACTCCCGGTTAAATTTTGTATTTTATGTAAAACAAGAACAATACACATGCACCAATAATGCAATGTTATTTACGTTTAAGTTGTTAAATGAAAGGAAAACGGCAGGGAAGGGTAAGAAGAAAAAAAGTAAATAAATCAAATGTTAACCTAAAATATCACGAATTTCTATTAGTATTAGAAACAAGAAGCGAAATCAGGTGTCCTATAAAGAGTGAGCGATTCTTGCTACACATGTCACCCGCAGTGACGTTTCCGTGTCAAACAACTTTTTGCAAAAGTATATCTCAATATTTGTGAAACAAAGGCAAAACAAATCAAATCGATCACAAATTTATATTTGCTTGAATATTTTGCAAGAGTTTTATGTAACTATATGTTAATCTACCTGCTCAAAACAAATACACACTAGCTCAATTATATATTCAACATAAGATCACTCGCTGTAAATCCATATAGAAAGATACATGCAATCAACGTTAGTACTTAGTACAAATATGAAAAATCAAAGTTTACAGGTGAAGTAAAAACACGGTAAAGGGTAACTATAAAGAAACATGCAAAGGTAGCGAGGGTAAAGACCAAGAACCTCAGAGAAAACTGAGACACTTTTTAGAAAACTGAAGACACTCTATAGAAATAACCCATTACACTTATATATTTAATAGATTATAAAAAAGACATTGTTGTGTAATCATATTTATAAGAATTAGCGTATAATAGAGAAAGTGTAATGTTTTTCACTGACTTAGATACAACACTCATGCAAGAACGCACCACAAAGTACCAGCTTACACTATCTATCTAACTGTAAAGAGATATCTTATGCGTTACATTCAAATCTCTATATATTGCACAAAAACTAGCATAAACTTATCTTGGTCACATAAATTATAAAATGTTTGAAGGACACTTAAGGCTTTGTTTGTTTTTTGTAATATATATTTTCTGTATGCTTCCTTGTTTCCAGTAGGTTTACGTGTCATTAAAATGATGATTTAAGATGAATGCATTATACGTTTATTAGTCAAGAGTCCATAAACATATAAAAACCGAATGCAAACGGTGGACGCACATATAAATATAAACAAAAGCAAAAATTCAATTAGGAAATATAAAATCTAGAAGCGAAACCAGTTCTCATCTAAAGTCTGCAAACTATGGACCAGCGAGAACCGTACACTTGTCTTTATTATACATTACTTCAAAATTATAATCACCAAGAAACTAAAATAGTAGAACCTCTAGCATTGAATAAACCCCATCATGCATGATTCTTTGATAAATCAAATTACCAAACTCTAGTGATTCTGGGTCACTTCGATGCTTGGAATCTGGAGAAGTTCTGGAAAAACAGGAATTCACAAAATGCAAAACAAACCAAAAAAGAAAGAAAAAGGAAGGGCAATTCAGGATTAATTTTTAAAATGCAAAGGTTGATAACTTAATTAAACACGTGCTTTATGCACAAATTATGTTATATTTTAAAAGCATTAACAACGGTTAAAGAAAATACGTTCGAATTGAACACACTTATGTGAAACACTGGTGAAGAGCTGTTTAGATTTGGTAAAGATATTTCAATCCTGAAAGTAAATGTGCACACACCATTCTGGGGGTTGAACTTTGTTTGATAAAACCCAAACCATAACCTGAACACCAGGCTTTACTTACTGTCTGATTAAGTAAATGATAGAACTAAAAATGTAATAAACAAAAGAAAATAGTTGTAGAAATCTTATTTTAAACATAATATCTAATTGGTTCCGATTCATTCATGAAAAACGTTTATATTTCTCCGAGATTATATATTGTTGTTTTTTGTAATCGACACACTTATTGATTAGACTTATGACTAGAAATATCCATATGACTAGCTTGCAGCGATTAATAACTAGTGTTTCAGGTTAAAATTACACATTCACGAAGAATGAATTTATGTATTTCAACAGACGCTCTGAAAAATATAAAAGTTTATACAAATTGTTCATAATGTTGGCTTGTTCCCTTAGAGTATATATATTTTCAAGTCAAGTTTTGTAATAAAATGTAATATAAATAGAGTGAAATGTTAAATCAGCACCATTATTATAGTTGTGTTCCTTTGATGCTTTTATTCAAAGTTTCATTATATACAATACATGAACTTTCAGTGGGATAATAAAACATGAGGAAATCGTTTCCATGTATAATAAACTAAAGTCTACTTTCTTTATCCTCCGGTAACGATTTTAATTTATCATGTTCTTCTTCATCGCCGAAATAAAATGCAGCTTTTTCTTGTTTATCGCCATTTTTGTGACTTCTCTTCTTTGTGGCGGCTTTTCTGAAAGATGGAAACCAAAATTGTGTTAATTGTATAGTATTGTTGGGGTGTAGTTTTTGTCCTTAATAACGATCGTGATTTTTACAACCCATTCCCTGTTTGGCTTTGAAACTTTAATTTCTCAAGGTTTTATCTAGATTCATTTTTTTCTAAAACGTCCATTAATAACGTTTTGTTCGAGGCTAGACCTGGAATTCGGGAAGAAGGTTTCTCACATAGAGTATTACAAATAACATATTTATTGGTGGCTTATTTCAGTTTGCATTACTGTATATTAATGTGCGATCGTCGCAACTGATGACATTTAAAAAATGTAAATGCTAATATATATATTACAAAGATCTCACAAGTGATCTCATGAAAAAGGCCAATATCATAAATTCAAAAAAAGAATTAACAAAGAAGATTACCTTATTTAATTAACTGACATTTTGTCGCTAGATTGAATACATTTTACGAGGATTGATATACAAAATTGAATAACTGACCAGTGCTTCACCAAAATAGTCGATTTGAAATGAAAATTATGTTACTGTACTTTTAATACTTACAAATGATGCGTTTCGCCGTTTACATCATGTCGGCACGAGTCTCTTCTCACTTGTAGCCATATAGATGTTTTACCCATCTCCTCAGATATATTAACTCTGTCGCTGCTTTGGTTTTTGATCATCTTTTGTTTGTCAAGTAATGACTCTCTCTACAACGACAATTTTGTAAAGAATTCATGATTAGTATTTAGAATAGAAATTAGTCTTTACCCTCCACCCAGTCAATTAGGTCCGCACGAGTAACTGATTTTTAGGATTGCTGTGGCGTCCACAGTTGCTTAAGAGCTAGACCTGGAATGTGGGACGAGGGTTACTCACACGAGAGTATTGATTGTGTCCTCTTATTATACTATATTGATTGGTAGCATGTTTCAGCTTACTATTTTATATTATTTTCATTGAATTTCAAGTGAATATTGTGTGAAATGTTTTATTACAAATTCAAAGCAATATATATTTTCATTCCTTCGTCATATTCTGGTGCTGAATTGTTTGATACGACTTATGTTGTTTTGCCAATGTCTCTCGTTCTAAAGATTCTGCTTATCTTGTTTTTAATCTTTAGAATTTACTTCATATATAAATTTTCCGTGGTGGAAGAATTTTGCTGGTGTACTTTTAGTTGTTAAAATTAAATTTGATCTTATTTAAGGTTAAACTTCTTATATTCATTTCCGGGGTACTTCATTTAGTTTACTATTCTTCATTTTTACAAATAAACTTCAAATAGTAATAACATTAATTGTTTGTTTTAAAAAAAAACTTAGCGTCACTTTAAGAGCATTTCAGCGATATCGTTATAATAACATTCCGAATAAAAAAATCTTTAGAAATAGACGTGTCTTGTTTGATGACCCAAAGACCTGCTAGACAGAGAACATGTGAATTTCTTATACCTCTTCATCATCGCCGTCATCATCATCGCCATCTTTCTTTTTCTTCTTGTCTTCCTTTGCTCGTTTATTGTCTTCTGGCATTATGTCATCTAACCATTTCAATTCCCGTTGAGTGAAGATCCAGTCCATTGCTTTACGCACAAAACATGTGCCGGCAACCTATTTCATAACACAAATCGGGATATTTAAATCTTGCAGATCTCTGAATTGTAACGCAAGAGAGAGAGTAACCTTTTTTACCCGAAGACAGACATATGAAACACTTATATATATATATAAAACATCATTGACAAACGGTGGAAAGATATGAGTAGCTTTTTCCGTACTTAAATGAATGTTTGATATTTGACGCTGTGTGCGTCCAACGTTTTCTTATTGTTTGTCCATGTCCATGGACTTACGGCCTAGAATATCGTCTAGGTTTTTCGATATACTATTTTTGATAAAACGGTTAAAGACTCACTATCAAATTTTGCGCAAGTACAAATAAGAAGTACAATTTCTAATCTCATTATGTATGCAACTTGCACGAAATATTTACTACTCTTCATTTTACAATCTTACATCAAATATGACTTTAAAGTTGGTTTTGGTTGAAAAAAGTAAAATAATGACATGTTCTATTAAGGTTAAGCTCTAACATACCATCATGGGGAAGACAATAGAAATAGACTTGACTTGTTTGATGACCCAAAGCCCTCCTAGACAGAGAACTTGTAAGAAGGTGAATAGATGAACTCTCTTGATTGGGACATGTCGGAGGTACATTCTGTCCGGTTGATACTTGGCAGGCATAAATATGATCATGAGTCTGTCAACAAACTGCAATGAAAGAAGAAGAAAATAGGAACATCGGAACAAAGGATATTGACAAACAAACAGTAGTTACTTCAAGACAAAAATTTAGCACCGAGAACTTGTAAACTAAGCGTTCTGCATCAAGAACAATCATAAAATGAACCCGAAAAATCGGCAAAACATTCAGATTTAATTTTCACAATAGTATTACTACACAAATATAAAATTTAATGGTAAGATTTAAAATGGTGCTGTGCAGTTATACAACATTTGATATGAAAGTAACTTTTTTTTATGTTTTTTAATCCAAGCTTTACTGGTGACTGGTAAAAAAGAGAATTCCTTCCAAAAAAACTAGTTTCCACAGTATATGAATATATATTACCTGCATTCCTTTCAAAGCTGCTACGCCCATATACAAGAACACACCATATAACACTGCCATAGGGATGAACTAAAATAACGTTACACATATATTAGTGATATCAATCAACTCTTAACAGTAACATTATAGATATGAGAGTGCACTAGTATAACAATGTTGTTATCTTATTTAAAGAAATAACCAAACTTGAGGCAATGTCACGAAATGTATTTTTTTGTTATTGCCTCCTAATCTGATCAAAATCAATTCTGTGTTGCTGTATATATTTCGGTAATCTTTTTATTTCTTATCTGTTTTACTTATAATTGTGAATTATTGACCCATTAAATATGTTTCCTTTTTTCTTTTTCAGAATAGAATGTTGTTTGATACATACACTTAGAATCTTTGTTAAGAACACAGCAAGTCCACTCAATATACCCACTAAAAGGGCAGTTACTCTTTGTTCTCTGTAAAAGAAGGTTAGTTGATTAATAGGTTGATTAACCAATAAATTACCAACCGTACCTAAAACTACAAACGTTGCAACTAATTTTTTAAACTGAACCACGATTGATAGCATGTCTACAAGAGTAGAAATGATAAGATCGCCTTAGAGTCTAGCAATAGTCATCAATGATTATAGAATGCTCAAGAGAAAATAAAAATAAAAAAGAATAAAGGCGGTGAGCTAAAAACGGAAAGTTATAATTTTGTTCTACTTACAATATACTTGTTTTATGATATGCCATAGCATGAACATATATTATTGAATAATGCGTTTAAGTTCTCCAAAAATTAAAATAAGGTAACGCTTAATCAAAAGGCATATACAAATAAGAATCAATAAACTTAAACAAATAATTCAATAATTACTAACTTAAAACAATTTTTTTTTATAAACAGTTTTTAGAGTAAGTAAGCATTTGTCTAAACCTTATTAGTACAAGTTTTAGATATGACTAGTTAATACGAACAACAAGACAGTGTCATCGGAAAAACGGGAAACAAAAACGCAGACAGAAAAATAAGAATAAAATAAAAAAAATACAAGTATTAATCTAAAAAAGAAAAAGTTCGTGTCAATATGAGAGCACTTGCTGACATTACCTCACACCAAGGAATGCTGGTTTCTCTCCGGGAGCAGTACAACCTGACTCTTTTTTCAGACTCTGGATGTGGGCAATAGCGGAAACAGTAGCTGCCACGTACCAAGGAAGTCCCAGGAAGGAACAAAGAATGATACAAATGCCAACCACAAACAAGTCAAGATGGTAACCGTTACCTTTCTAAAATTAGAAACAATAAATATTAAACCAATCATCATAGCACAGACAAGTCAGAATGGAAACTGTTACCTTTCTAAAATCAGAAACAGCAAACTTTGAACTGAATGTAATCATAGTACAACTTTAAACATCGAGTTATATCATTGATGTTTAATCGTAAATTGAAAGACATATTCGATTTTCTTTTTTAAGAAAACTTTCATACGAAGGGAAAGTAATAAGAACGAAAAACTCAGACGATATTCCAAAGACACAAGTCCACGGACATAAGTAAATACAAGGAAATCAGGGGACGCTAACAAAAATAATAAAATAATTAGGCTAAAACGGAAATATCACAAACTTCTGTTTTTAACTAAATGTAATTTGGTATTTGTCTTTGGTACAACTACGTACATTCCAAGTCATATCTTAAACATGAAGTTATATTCCGTATTGCTTGATAATTGTGACATTTTCAAAACCTATAAATATCGATTTAAAGATTAAAATGGAAATCATTATAAAATAAGTGTGTGTATCCTCGAATAAAACACATGTGCTCAATACATAAACCAGAACATTAATTTTTTTTATTGCCCCAGACCTCAGAAGGATACCAGTGATGGGGAGCACTGGCTAATCTCCTTACAATATAAATACAGGTATTAATCAAAACATATGCATTAAAATAATTTTGCAAGATACCATTATAATTATTTTTTTAGAACATTAAATGTACCTTCAGCTTGTTTTCCTTCCTATTGACAATGACGGCTGTAATTTGCTGATCCATGAATATAAGAATCGTTGCAAGGATGGCAGGCGCGGCGGCCACTATTGCCACCCACCATGGATTGTCTGGATGGATAGGATTGATTAACCAGCCACGGCCAGGGCGAGTAGGCTGTTGGTAAATATAGTTTAATATATGAATAGATTTTTTTTTAAATTTGAATTTTAATTTCATATAACATTACACAAAAATGTACATCATATACATACAATGTATGAACAACATGCATGTAAACTACAATAAATACTTGTGTACGTGTGAACATTATCAAGGTTGATATTTAAAGTTCATAAATATAATAGTTGAAGAAAACAAAACAGATGGTTTTCGGTTGTTGTTGTTGTTTTTTGGGGAATTTTATTAAATATTTTGAGTTATATTACTTTTAACACTTGACAAAGATGGTCATATGAGCGAAACGTATTGTAAATTCTTATATTAATTAGTTTTAAGGAAACATTTTTTACAAATAATAAAAGGGACTGATTACATCTGCATTTGAATAGAAGGTAACTTTAGATTTATACAAGTGCACACAAATACTTTCAAAACTTGTAAAACATAACCAATACGACGTTAGTCATACTCAAAAGAAAATTTATGTACACAAAGCGAAAGATGCGTCGTTATTGGGCATGAGATGCACAGATCACATCAGACCACAAACCGACAGATAACAGGTAGCACAAAAAATGATAAAGAAATGGCTATGTTGAGAATAATCTACTAAAAAGAAGATTTAAAGAAAAAATCAGTTAACCAATGTTTGCAATTAAAGTCGTTTATATTATCAAGAAGAAAAACCAAGTAACATTGACTTACAGCAAATTTGTCTGGCACAATAAGTTTAGGGGTGTTTATACCAATGAGCAAATCGACAATAACCATGATAATGATAGCTGTCAATACGGCGAAGTCGCTGCACATCTGACGAACCTACAACAGAAAGAGAATAATGTTTTACATGTAACATCGCACTGAATACCAAATTGCAAAACTGAATCGCGACCTCTTCAAAAAATTCTGGATTGGTCTTGATTTTAAACACAACAATTCTGCAATTTTTCTCCATGAATTACCAACGTGAAATAATTCTACTAGTCATTTTCCTAGTTCCGAATTGCGGAAAATAGCTAGTTCCGAATAATCATTTTTCATAAATTAATACTTACAAGTCATATATTCTTCAAACTAATATTGTATATCTATGAGATATAAAGTTTTCAGTAACTGAATATGAACAATGGGTGTCTAAACGGTTTATTCAGTTAGAAATAAGAATATTCGAAACTCGAAAACAGCCATTCGAAAATAGGAACATGACTGTACTGCCTTTTTATCTTTAGTGCCAATTCAAGGCCGCGGTGAGCCATGATTTGGCAGACGACAACAAAACGTAAACAAAAGGGAAATAACTCAATTTCAAGTAAGGGTAAATTAATGCTGCCTTGAGTTTGTTCCGGTACTTTAATTTTGTGTATGCATTATTGGGTAAAGACAATAAATAAATCCAAGAGGGTTATGCGTTTTGCATAATAACGTCGTCATTATGTGTCAATACGTATGGCCACTGACTGTATGAAATATCTATAAGAGGAAAGAACCAATACTCTGTACTGAATTAACTATATGATGTAACATTGACAGTTGCTTTTAATGAGCATTTCAGTTACGTGAAATTATTCAATCATGATTTCGAATGAAAAACATCCTTGAAATAACGAACTAATATCGCAAAATGTCCAGCCAAAATATGAGGCAATCTTCACCAAATTTTCAGACAGTTTGAATGCACATAACATTAAGTATTACATTCCATAGTGTTTTCTATAATAATATCTTTATTGTTAAAGTACGACGTATATGAAAAATGTTTTTGATATTTTTAATATACATTTCTAAGAGTAAAAACAAACACTAGTAATTGTCTTTGTGTCTCTTTAGACTGCTACTAGAATCCACGGTCGTGGGATCGAATCCCGGTCGGGTCAAAACTTAAGACTTTAGAATTAGGCAATCTTCTCACTCCCTGCTTATGACGCAGCATTAAAGAGTAGGAGAAGTACTGGGCAGCTCTGTGTCAGTATACTGTGACCGAGTGAAGTATCCTGTCAATGTGTCTGCGGCGTGATATTTCAGTGAGACAGCACTTTAATGTCGCCATACGTGCGCACTGTCACAAGCAGACACCGTCTCGATATGAAATATACATGAGTTAAAGGGACGCTAAACCCAATTCAAACAAAAAATCAAACAAACAAACAAACTGTGTCCCTTCTTATCTATAGGTAACTGTACACCATGCTTTCCTTTGAGGACCAATTTATTTGCTCTATGCATTCTTGATTCCTTTATTTTTCTTTCGACAAAACTTTGATTTATACAGCCAAGCACCTACATAAACTGTATCTAAATGACAGCTATGAACCTACATAAACTGTATCTAAATGATACTTTAAACATCTATCTTAACCCTCTTTATATGTTCTTAAGATCACGTCCTATGCGTTTCTAATACAAAAATGCAATCTGAAACATGCCTCTAATAAATATGATATTTATAAGAGGAAAGAGCTAAAAACACTGCGTGAGAAACCCCGCCGCGAACCTCAGATCGTGCTTCGAAGTAGCCGTCATGAATGGACGCTATAGAGAAAATTATTTTAGAATAGACAAGACTTCGGTAAAATATGTCACAGCATCTTGATTTTCTCAAAACCGTTTATGTGTTAGAGGTGTGTCTCAACTGCCTGGCAAGCCTCCTTGCATGACGTTTTATCAAAGATTGTCAATAACAATTTGGCAAAAATTTGAATAACATAATATTGTATTTTATATAAATGTTAATTTTTATTATGTTGTAAGATTGCAAGCAGCCTTTGCTGCAATCCGAAATACATAGTAGTAATTACGAAAAAGGCGCAATTCAAAAGGGCATGGGCATGGTGAACCAAAGGGTCAAAAGGTAATGGTCATTGTAAACCAAAGGTAAACGGACGACGCGCAAATAGAAGACAAACAATAAACTAAAAAGGGAATATCGCAATTTTCTTTGTTAACTAGAAATGGTACACCCTTTAATCCGTTTTATTTTATTTCTATTTAATATTCGGTATGAAATTATTTTTAAAAATAACTGTAGCAACTGTAAATACTTACAAATGATGGGAAGAATCTGCCTGATTTCATATTTGTCAGAGTTGAAGCAATAGTGAACGTTCCTAAGAACAAGAGAATAGACAGGAAGAATACATCCGGGTAGTATTTTATTGCGTCACATCCTTCACCAATGAGAGTTCCGTTGTTAAGTAGACATTCTGTTTTATTCATGGCGGTGTAGTTAAGAAGTGCACTCATATTGTCAAAAGTAGAGTTTGGCGTCAATATGCTGTATCCAACACCGGCTGCCATTGGCATCGCTGTTGATGTATAACTGGTCATGTTTGATGAGAACGTAGCATTCACCTCCATAGGTTCCGAACAGTAGCATTCGTAACTGATGGGAATGTCTGGATGTGGGTTGATCGGGTACTTTTTAATGATGCCGAATTCCTTTTTGAATGCTTCGTAAATAAAGATGATAGCAATCAGTGAGGCAAAACTTTCTTCCGTAAACCGAGTGATGTAGCGAACCAAAGCGCTGAGATCAAAAGCCACGATCAGAAATACCATAAATGACGTCCACAGCCCAACCCAACACCGGAAAGGCATATAAACGATTCCTTGGTCGCTATAATGATAATAAAAATGGATAAAATGTATAATGCAAATGATCAAATGTATCGTCTTATAAAGCAACACCTGCCAGAAAGTATAGGTCTACTTTCAAAGTCGGGTTACCAAAGGTCGACTAAGATTCAAATAGATGTATTGGTAGAATAATTACCCAGTTACCACACAAGGTGGATGGAAGAGAACCGGAAAGAACCACCTACCAACAATTATATAATACAGTCAAATTCATAGTTCTCATAGCATGATGACTTAAGTGAAAATTGTCATCTAAAATTACTCCTGCAATTTGAAATTGAAGTTATAAAACATCAAAATTGATAGTGTATCAATAAGAATTATTAAATAGGTATACAATGCATTATTACATTACAATCATGATATTAGATATACAATGCATTACATTACATTATTCTAATGAGATATACTGTCTTAAACTGCGAAATTGTATAAACTACAACTTAAATAAGAAGGGATCATTCTTGACCATAAATATAAGTTTCACAATTATAGCTGTTATCTAGTCGTTGCTTTTTACACCCATGCATCCCTGGATGGTGAAATTCATTGTTTTGGAAGAGTCTAAATGTGACTTTAGGGGTCAATGTGTTTAATTGAGCTTTAACACTTACCTGCATACGTTGTATAGGATCATTTCAAGAACCAACATGGGTCCGGTACTTCCTAGAATGTTAAGTGGCTGACCAGAGAACAACGCAAACATAATACCGACAAGAGATGCTGTCAAAATACACTCCATCGTGCCCTACAGAGGCAACAAAAATAGATATGTATGTTCACGTATACTAGGAACAAGGCAATTTAAGAGAAAAAAAACAAACGACACTACCAAAATAACAATAGCTACTTAAAAAACAATTAAAAATAGAAAAGGTATTTAATAACGTCACAACAAATCTAATATGACGTCACAACATACCAAAAAAATCACAATAAAGCTAATGTAACATCACACAAAATTGTATAACAACGTCAACAAACCTAAAATATCGTCTAAACAAATCTAAAATAATTCTCAACAAATCAAAAATTACATCACATGTGACCTTTAACAACAGGTTCAACTTAGTTGAAATATGAAGAGAAGGATCTAACATTTGTGGCCTTAAAGACAGGTGGTTGTTAAAAAGAGGCCACCTTTAAGACAGGTTTAACTTTAATAGGGATATGTTACGCAATATTGATAGATACATAAATAGGTTAATTCCATACCATGTACTGATCTGTCGCTTGACCAAGCAGTCCACCGAAGGTGACATTAGGTGTCAATGTGGCCAAAAACAGATATATAACTGAGGCAACACACTGGATATGTAGACAGTCCTTGTAGTCACTCCCGTACCAGGGTATTTTACGCTTTACGTCTGCTATCAGACCTCCAAATATTCTTAAAAAGATTATAAAACGGTGAAAAGTTGTAGACTATAAAAACGACATTTAGACATTGTAATTGTTCCTTTTTAAATGGTGGATAAGGTTACCATAAACCGGAATGACACGGAGGCATCGCGGTGGGTGACACATGTGTAGCAGGAAACACTTACCATATCGCGAGCACCTGGTTTCG
>JAUMGZ010159751.1:0-16492 GCA_032359645.1 Pododesmus macrochisma
GTTGCCAGTGACTTGCAGTAGGTCGGTGGTTTACTCCGGGTACTCCGGTTTCCTCCACCAGTAAAACTGGCACGTCCATTAATGACCTTATCTGTTGATCGGACAATAAGCCCTTAACACAAACAAAAAAATCTAAAATGTCTGTTTCAATTACAGAATATTAAATTACCACAAAAATATTATAATAACCTTATTATAAATATGTAGCACTTTTTGTGGTGAACAGAGTAACAATTAATACAATATTTTTTTAATAAAGATGTTACAACTATTTTTTTCTTATGGGGTGTCTGTTTCAATTACAGCATGTTGCCAAGATAATTGTTATAAATTACTATATGTATATACATGTATATAAAATGGAATACACAATTTATATACAGTGTTAAATTTACCACATTATTAATAAAAGCATTCAATACCTCCCCATGAGTGTCAGCTGATCTCCCCCAAACTTATCACATGTGTGAATTATATAGGTTTACTCAAGTTACAATGTCATCTGGGTTTGATAGTTGAAGACTATAACATGGTGTGGCTATAATGCTAACACAGTAACCCACATTCACACATACTTCTTCATGTGTTTATAGTCAGATTATTAAATGCCTCACTGAGTTAAATAAGAGACATATTTACAGTTAACTACACTAACATTTCTCTCCCATGTTTATAAACACGAATATTATATCTAGATTTGTACAATTAGCGACATATTGGTCCTGTTTCTTCCCGCCAGCGGCATTTGGGAATTATGAATAAAATATTTACACAGTTTTTCAGTTATCTTTATTGCCCGGATCATTTCTCCTGTAAACAAATATTGCAAATACATGTACATATGTGAAAATATGGCAGATAAAATTCTCCTATCGAGGTATGTGAGAAAAACATTCCAATACACACTTCTTTATACTTTATGTTCCCTCACAAATAACGACTATCAAAGAAGGAATTATCTAAGAAATGTGTATTCAAAGTAACATATATCAGGTTCCAGAAGTGCACTAAGTATCAATGTCACAGCACATCAACACTAAATCCTGTTTATGACATGAACAATGAGGTTAAAATCAGGTGTTAATTTGTCACTTTACAGCTGAACAATGCCTTACTTTCAATGACAATCCCTAATCTTCAAACAGAAAATTGTCATCTTAAATCTCACCAGGGAAAACATTAATCTTGAGTTATAATGTTATCTTTGTTTTTAAACATATTCTTGTATTTTTTCTTGACATTTAATTCAAACACCAAAGTTGAGAAAGATGTTTTATAAATGAATTATACAAATAGCTGAGAATTCATATTGTGATTCTAACATTAATTATTTTAGTTGTGTTTAATGTCCCTTTAACTCATGTCTAGGTCATATCGAAATGGTGTCTGCTTAAACAGTGATAGTGTATATACTGATGACGACTTCATAGTGCTGTCTCACTGAAATATCATGCTGTAGACACATTCACTTGGTCACATTATCCTGACACTCAGCTAACCAATACACCCAGAAATACTTAACCTTTAGAAGGGAGAGAGGAGATTACCAAATTTTGATGTCTTGGGTCTGATGCGGCCAGGATTCATATCACTACCTACTGGAACACAAAGCCGAACACTCTACTGATGAGCCTCAACATTTTTTATTTATTCAAACAATATTGAGTTTGTGACAATCAAAGTATTCACATGAAAGTATTATATAAGCAACTGCATTGTAAATTAGTTTGTTATTAATTTGAATATACCTGTATACACTTTGTGAATAAGACTTTTGAGAAAATTTGAGGTAAAATTTTGCAAGAATTTACATCTCAATTATCCTTAAAATTTGAACATACATATAATGGTCATGTACATGTATTTCTGTCTGTGGCACTGATTGTTAAGTCATGAAGTAAAACTTTAATAGCTGTTTAACGGCAGGTAATACTGCCAGTTAACATCCTTATATCATTTCAGACATTGATAAGTAATAAAGAGTACATGCCTGCATGGTTTCAGATACAGTACAGTACAAACTCAGGACATAAAGCTTGAACTTAATAAAGAGAATATATCCATCTGATAGTATCAGGGATTAAGAGCACTCGGAACTCCTCAGTGCATGGGTAGGAATTGAGGTGTTCCGAAAGGGATAATGAGATGGACAAGTCAGGTCAATAAATAGCTCTAGAGAAACTGGCTATTGCCCAGGATGCAGCATAAAGATTAGCAGTACATTTATATCTGTATTGGTAATCCAGATAAAGGAAGATGTCTGAACACATCACAAATACTGCCAGAAGCTACTCAACTCTTTAGTCTATTCAAAAACACATTTACCGTAAAACTCTTCAGAAGATTTTTTTCTTCTTAAAGATTTTATAAACAGCGGTAAATTTTCAAAGTGTAAAATTAATGAGAAATGGTAAACAAGATCGGATTACCACGGTAACTTTTTCAAAAGATGAAAAATATATGAGTCTGTTTGCTTCCCTTAGGGGTACATTTTTGTAGATCAAATTAATATAGATAGCTCTTATGTGTTCAGCTAAGGTGGATAACCTCTGCTATTATAATTAATACCAAGGGGAATAACTCAGCATGAAAATTCAAGTTGGTAAAAAAACATGTTGATAATTCAGAAAATATATATACAAATATATGTTGACAACATGTAGATGTTCAAGAGGAAATAACTCAATACTGACCAACAAGGTAGATAACCCTTTGTTGATATAGTATGAACTAGAAGGCATTTATTTTCACAAGGTTAGATAATTTCTACTAAATATTTTAAAGAAAATACAAAAAATTGTGACTACTTTTTCACACAATGTTAATAAAAAATAATTGTGCACCTTAAAAATGATTCAAAAGGATAGACTACACTATGCAAACTTACTGTGAGGACAATCATGAGATATATCTTAGTTTATTTGATATGTTCCCTCACCTCTCATGAGTAATGCTTCAAACTATCATCTTCCATTAGACATTTGTTCTAAAAAATTAATGAACTGTACGCTCTTTATACCTAAATGCCTCATTATATAACACGATATTACATGATCATTATCACTGATTGTCAAATCTCAACAGTAGTCAGGTAAAAAGACTTTTTGTCAAATGAAACAATTCTATTAATGCTCGCAATTAACGTGCATCAACATCAGAACATACATTTTAAAACATTTACGTGATACTGATCTGTTACATTAAAACCTTTACGTGATTCTGATCAGTTGCATCTCAATCAGACATCTTTTATCTCGGAAACATGGCAAACAAATCGGAAAACGATCTGAAGGGCTTCAAAGGCTGTCACCTGCCTTTAATGAGTGACTTTGTCAATGGTTAAAAGCTTTTCTACCGTATATTACATGAAAAATATTACAATTTTTCATATTGGCTAGACTTCATGCAATCACGACTGTTAACAGATTTATTCAGCTATTATGGAATTGTTTTAAGTTTTTTTTGTTGCAATTAAGCTTTTAATGCAGATATGGACCGCATCATTAGAGAAAAAATATGACAATTGCTTCTATTGTAATTTTCTTTGTTCTAAATTTTGTAGATGCAGAAAATCAATAAAGCTATAACATTTTCAAAACTGCAAATTCAAAAGTCGAAAAACAGATTTTAAGTGGTTTACAGACAAGATTAGCAGATTTTCCTCTAAAGGAGGGTCATAAACAGGATCTTCTAACAGATTGCAGCATACTGTAAGCCAATTAAAATTCTTGTACAGTCTGATAAATGTTATAATTACTTAACTTAATTCTTGAATTGATTTTCAAAACATTTTAAACTGATAAACTCAAAAGAAATATATTTTTAGCAATTTAAAATGAAACCTTCCCTGAAGTTGCCAACTCTCCCTATTTAGAAGGGAGTCTCGCTATTTTTCACACACAATTTTCAACTTTGATATCAGTATAATTCCTAAACCTTGCTTATCAACTTGCTTCAACTTTGTGTGTTGCACAGAACTGCTTAAATAAGGCAGTTTACACTACTAGTTTGTCATATAAGGCATTGTATATAGGTATTAAAGACATTTTAAGATTTTGCTACACAGTTTTTCCCTCGTGAAAATTTCAAAAAGTTGGCAAGTATTAAATATTCATCATTATATGTTATTGCATCATTAAAACATTTTTACTGTTGTTCTGACAACTTTTTTCGTCACTCCCCTCAATATGCAAAGATTAAAATTGTCAGCACATGTCCAGTATATTTCACGATTGCAAGATTTTACTTTGAATACATCTTAAATTTTTAACCAAAACCTAAGAAACGTGACAATATGAAAATAAAGTGCTGACATCCTCGCCAATATTGACTGCTGCGTAGACACATAGTTGCTGATTTACATATTGTAATGTTTCATGGCCGTGCCAAATGGGGTATTATTGCAGAAGAGTATTACGTATATAACACATTAGATCTTTATAGCTATCTCAAGCTCTCATGAATTATACATCCTCACAGGCCATTTAAAATGCAGGTACCATATGCAGACATATAGACACAGAATTCTTTGTTTCATTTGGGTTTAACGTCCCCTTTAACTCGTGTTTGGTCATATCGAGACAGTGCCTGCTTGTAACAGAGCATGCACTAATTGTGACTCTATAGTGAAGCATAACTGAAATGAAAAACTACAGACACATTGACACAATACTTCACTTGGTCACATTATCCTGACACTGAGCCAACCAGTCCTTAATCTTCTACTCTGAAGGCTGAGTGCTTAAAAAATGAGCAGGGAGCATGCAAATTACCTGATTTTAATGTCTGTACAGTTGGATAAGGCCAGGGATCAAATCCATGCAAAATGTAATTCTTTATAACTTTATGGCATAAAGCCATTACATGATTATATAATATGCAACACGTTACATATAACCTCAAGCTGTTTCTTATTGGCTGCATGATCAACATACATTGTACATACATTCTTTTCTGATTGGCTTTGACTTGATTTTGACGTCACATATTCAATTGTTTTATGTCATATTTCACTGTTACAGTGGAGGCATTTCGTAGCTAAATAAATTTTTCAAACATTTTAAAGCATTTTTAATGATAAAATTTGAAAAAATCTTTTAACATAGTCATATGATAAAGAGAATATGAAATTTGATTACATTTCATAAGTAATATAAGAAACGAATCATGAATTTTTTTATTTTAGCACACCTTTGGTGAGATTAAATCTCATTACAAATCCTCTATATCTCCACATAAATCAGCTTGATTTAAAATTTATTGAACTGTCTGTTAAACTTAAATCAATAACAGTTCTATATTGTAACTATTAAATTATTAAATAAACTTAATGTTCTGTCAATATTAATGTGGTGTCTTGATCATATAGCATAAATTATCATATATACATGTATATATACATGTAGGAAGCATTGTCCAGAGTCAGGAGTATTCTATAAAGGGTCAGGAAATTCTTACTATTTTTATGATAAAGCAATATGTTATAAATGGTCAACAATTGTCATCAACAGGAAATGGAATAGAATTATTAGAATATCTTCCTTCCGCTGATCCAATGATGTGGAATTATGCTAAAAAAAACGTCAAAGATCAAATCATCGTCTAAGCTCCCAATTTCATTTACATCCGTATGAAATTGATTTTCTTAATTTGTGCATTATGAATACAAATCAACCAGAATTATTAAAAGAACTTTCACTGATCCATTATGATGTGCCATTATGGTAAAAAAAAACCGTCAACGATCAAATCATCCCCTATAAGCTCCCAATTCCTTTTGCATCGGTATGAAACTCAGATTTTCTTAATTTGTGCATTATAATTACAAAATCATCCAGTCCTTAAATTTAGACATCATCAGAACAAAAGCCCATCCTCAAACCTAAATATCATAAATGAACCTTCCACCGGTACATCAAGAGTTATAAATTCTTCTTTAAATGGGAGAGTAAGGCTGGGCAAATACTTCAGTAATTATCATGGAACAATGCACAGAGAATGTTTCACTAACTAATACTAGCTAAGTCCATTGCTAAGTCCATTGCTAAGTCTGCTCTAACTATAACAGTCAATTTAGAGATGATCAATACTAAGGAATGTTGCACTTATAAAAATACTTGTCATACTGCAAAGATAAATGTTGTATTCTGATTGGTTAATTTGCCAGGCTACATACGGCTATGTTCGTAATCTTGACGGGGTACATAAATGCATAATATGCTATTTTGTGTGGTATGGGTGTATTTCCCATTACAAAGCTGCCCACAAAGTCATCTGCGTAAACAATTGCAGTTATAGAAACAGAATGATATAATATTAATATAAAACCTGGGTAGGTATCTCTCTTTCAAATTTATCAAGGCTTTATTTGCAGTATAGCGTTATACAAGTCTTTAGCAGGGTTATATCACGGTCCCATATTCCCCGTCAGAATCATATGTATAATTTGTAATTTTTTTTCTAAATCTATTAATCAAAATTTTAAAATCTACTGCCATTTTAAAGATTTTGCTGTTATAAAGAGTTTCCTTGTAAAGAGACTTCACTGACAGTAGTTGATCTGGTACATTGTTTAATAATAAGCAAACATTGTGCTATAATGTGCTCCAGCTGGACATAAATACTCCAATGCAATTAAGACACATCCACCATCAGAAAGTACCAAGTAACATTCGGAACACCTCTGGCAACATATCGCTTTAATATAGAGAAGCATTGGCAGAGAAGTTCCGAGTGTACTGAGTGACATATAAAAAACAAACTTAATTAACACACAACGGTCAAGATGACCTTTACCGAAGGATATACCACAACACTTATAATGGAATCAGATATAACCATTAAACCATGAATAGACACCCACAAAAAGGCAAAGTTATAACATGAGTATGTGGCACTGATGCTTCTATACCTCAAGGTTGATGACACTGCAATCTTAGATTCTAAATATTTAATAATTAGAGCTGCCTGCCAGTGGAGCCAATCACATTGTGGTGTGTGAAGATTCTCCAGAGAGAAGTCGCCACTAAAGGGCTTTCAATATTAATCATTCACAATCATTGCACAATAAGCCAGTTACATTGTAGGTTATATATATATATATATGTAGGTAAGTTAAATACAATGGACCATGGACAGAGGCAAAAGTGGACAGTTAGTCAAGTTGGTGGACTGAAAGTCAAATTAAGGTAGACTGTTAGTCAAGTTGGTGGACTAAAAGTCAAATTAAGGTAGACAGTTAGTCAAGTTGGTGGACTGAAAGTCAAATTAAGGTAGACTGTTAGTCAAGTTGGTGGACTGAAAGTCAAATTAAGGTAGACAGTTAGTCAAGTTGGTGGACTGAAAGTCAAATTAAGGTACAATGTAGACTGTTAGTCAAGTTGGTGGAAAGTCAAATGAAGGTAGACTGTTAGTCAAGTTGGTGGATTGAAAGTCAAATTAAGGTAGACCGTTAGTCAAGTTGGTGGATTGAAAGTCAAATTAAGGTAGACTGTTAGTCAAGTTGGTGGACTGAAAATCAAATTAAGGTAGACCATTAGTCAAGTTGATGGACTGAAAGTCAAATCAAGGTAGACCTTTAGTCAAGTTGATGGACTGAAAGTTAAATCAAAGCAGACTGTTAGTCAATTTGATGGACTGAAAGTCAAATTAAGGTAGACCTTTAGTCAAGTTGGTGGACTGAAAGTCAAATTATTAGGAGGACCATAAGTCAAGTTGGTGGACTGAAAGTCAAATTATTAGGAGGACCATTAGTCAAGTTGGTAAACTGAAAGTCAAAATTATGATAGAATGGTAGTCAAGTTGGTGGACTGAGAATGTCAAATTATGATAGAATGGTAGTCAAGTTGGTGGACTGAGAATGTCAAATTATGATAGAATGGCAGTCAAGTACTGGTGGACTGAAAGTTAAATTAAGATAGACTGATAGTCAAGTTGGTGGACTGAAAGTCAAATTATGATAGAATGGCAGTCAAGTACTGGTGGACTGAAAGTTATATTAAGATAGACTGATAGTCAAGTTGGTGGACTGAAAGTCAAATTATGATAGAATGGTAGCCAAGTACTGGTGAACTGTTGTTTTTTAGATGCTACAAAATAATCAAGAAAACACCAATGAACTTGGGTCTGGGTTTTTGGTAGAAATTTTAAATCTGACATCATCTAGAAAACACTAGTGTGCAATTGTGCAAGCATTTTGTTGGCACTTATCAGCGGGCACAACAAGTAATGACTATAACACTGTTGACACAAAGTGCATAAAACAAATATTTTCGATAATGAACATCCTGTTGTATATTACAACAAGTACATACAAATTTTCAGTCTATACTAATATGTTTATATACCTAAACACACATGACAGTAAATGTATTAATAAACCTGTACGCATGACAATTGATAACAAGCAGATGATCTAAATAAATTATAATCTATTTAAGTTTTCCATGATCGTCTCCCACCTAAAATATCTGTAATGCTGACCATGAGTGTTAATAATAGTGATGTTTATATATTATATACCTAAGCACACATAGCTGTAGATATATTAATATACAAATGAACCAGTTTGTTTATTTGTTTACTTGGGTTTAGCGTCCCTTTAACTCATGTATAAGTATTATGAAGACAGTGTCTGCTTGTGGCGGTGCACTGGTATGACAACTTTATTGTGCTGTAATATCACGCTGCAGATACATTGACACGATTATAACTTAACACGGTCACATTATCTTGACACCGAGCTAACCAATCCTCCTACCCAGTAATGCTAAGCAGTTAGCAGGGAGCGAGAAGTTTGCCTAATTTTAACCTCTAAGGTTTCGATTGACGTGACCAGGATAATGATCCCCTGACTTGAGATTCTTGCACAAATCTACCTGCATAAAGCGAAAGCCCTGACCACTGGGCCAGCGCATTGGTGTTTACGTACCTGTAAACACGACAGTTGATAATGTGCAAAGGACTTAAATAAATCTATTAAAACAAGTTTTACGCACATACTATCTCACCTAAAATATCAGTAATGCTGGCCATTGTTCAAAGTGATGTTTATTATGATACACATGTATTACCTTCAACACACATGACAGTATATATATATATCTGTATACTGACAGCTATTAATGTGTGGATGATCTAAGTTTTATCTATAAAACAAGTTTTCTACTTATCATCTCCCACGTAAAAAATATCTGCAAGACCATTGTTATAACACTTATATTTATCCATTTCAAGCCTACAATGCGTTTATATATAGAATTTCGAGTAAATTAAACACCATCAACATACTGTCAGGAACAATTTACTGGACTGTAACTGATAATATATAATATACATGTGGGTGTTGAGTGATTTTTTAAAATCTATCAAATTTTGTTACTGGTTTTCAGCTGGCCTCCCTTAAAATCACTAAACAATAACATACTGACGATTGTGAACATTCCATATTTCGCATTGTCTCTAATTTTGAAACAGTGTAATTTGAATTATGCTACTGTATTTAGAATTTTAATCATATTGCATGTGAGGTCATTGTCTGTTCTAAACTTGGCCTGGTATACACAATACCCTGTAAGTAACTCTAAAAAGTCCATAAATTCTTCTTACTTCATATGCTAGTGTTTACACTTTGGTCATTATAAAATCCTTCTTAATTGAACTCATTCACCCCTTGATATTGACAGTAGACTGTGCAATTCACTGTTTTGGAAGGGTCTAAATGTGACTTTAGGGGTCAATGGTCTGGTTAAAACATCCTGTTTATAAATGGTTCAGATTTTTCTAATCTCAAAAGATATTAATTTAAAAGCTTCTAAAAACATTGTTAACTGGTGCCATAGCAGATAAACATTAGATGGATGAACTATCATATAAAAATATTACTCTGTATATGCTGAGCATACATCCATCAGTATTAATATGCCAATACATCTTTATTTATTAACCACAATTTTCAAAGTTGGTGAAGTCAACCATCAAATTGTGGTTTTCATTCTGCAAGAATTACGACAGAAAACAGTCTGTATGACACCAATATAATGTCAGCCTCTAACATCACTAGGTTCTGTGTTCCTGAATCAACAGTACATTACAAAGAACTTTATGGCTTTTGGGAATAAAACATCATAGCATTATCCATTTGTGCTCCGGTGTTATTGTAAATATTAGTGAATAATTTAGCACCCATGTAAAGATCGTTCGCTAGGTGTTTGCTGTGGAACCTTGCGTCTCTCAAAGTGTCAACCTGGTGCAGTCGTTTTTTATAGTAAAAGGGAACGTTTTTAAGTCATTAAATCATTACTTCAAAAGTACAGAACTCCAAGAATTAAACAGAAAATGAAAGATTCTAGTTCAAATCATTTGAATTCTAGAATAAAAACTTTAGAAACTTTAAAGCATTTTGCTAATTTAATCAATTAAGTCTTGTTACAATAAAACTTTACAACAGCAAATTCTTTACAACAAAAAACGCACTAACAAAGTACGATTCATTTTAACAGCAATTCTTTACAATATGACAAAAATGATGATAAACATGATCCTTGTAAAGTTTGTTTTGTTTGTTTTATTGGGGTTTGAGTCCCTTTAACTCATTTTAGGTCATATCGAGACAGTGTATGCTTGCGACAGTGCGCACTTATGACGACTTTATAGTGCTGTCTTACTGAAATATCACGCCGCAGACACATTGACATGATACTTCACTCAGTCACATTATACTGACACTGAGTCAACCAGTCCTTCTACCCATTAATGCTGCGTGTTAAGCAGGGCGCGAGAAGAGTGCCCAAACGTCTTTGGATATGGCGCCACCAGGATTAGGACCTGCAATCACAGATTCTCTTCGCCAGTGTACCAACAGGAGGAGAACACTCTTACCACTTGGCCACCAGGCGGGTTGGTCCTTGTAAAGAGTCTCATCAGGAAGAGTAAAAAAAAGATGCAAGGGGAATAATAAATCAATTATTTCTTGCAAAGCATTTTGTCTTGATTGAAAAGTTACCCATATAAGAATAACAACCATAATACAAAACAGAAACATTTTGGGTATTACTGACTTAGTTACCTTCCCTTTCACTATGGTTATCTCCCCTTTTAACTTGATTATCTCCCCTTACAATTGAATGTTTTGATTATCTCCCATTTTAAATTAATGTTATGATTATCTCCCCTTTCACTTTAATGTCTCTAATTACTTATAACTATTGGTTATCCATTATGCAGCAACAGTACACTTCAATCAATGGACAGGTGAAAGCCACAGCGTAATTAATACCGGTAGTATGAAAGAAACCAGGATATTCACTATAATCTAGAACTTATCTTAATGAACTTGTGCAGTGGTCGCTGAAGCGTAAAATAGGGTCACAGCAGTCAAGATTATGTATGAAAGAATTAACTACCCATGAAGGCTTTTGTATTTGACAGGCAAAAAAATAATAAAGCGGATGTACAATCCTTACTTACAAAAAGTGACTGAGAATAGATAGTGTGAAGATGTTTACACGAACAGACGATATCTATACAGATGACGGCTTACTTTTTATCAACCAACATGTGTGAAGTAATAAAACCGGAATATGAAAAGATTACACTTCAAATTAATAAAAAATAAATTCAGCAGGATATTTCTTTAGTCACAAAATTGAAAAACCCCAAAAATGACTAAATCGGCACATAAAAGTCTGATTTCAACATCCTGGTGTACTATGACAATGGTTTCCCAGTGTGTTGGTGTACGTATGGCAGTTTAAGATATGGACAGAGTGACAGATTTATTCCTCTACCTGTTTTACAGTGTTTATTCTGTCTTTATCTACCCACCACTATCAGGTCGGGATACACAGTGAGTGTATAGTATAACACATTTGTAGGTCACTGTTCTGAGGGGCGTGAAATTCAAATCGGGATCAGGTTTAATTCTGTGAGCTGCATTTTAATGCCATCGCACAAGGTGGTGTTTGTCTTCCTGGAGTGAAGTGTATATGATCTGTCTGGCAGGTACAGCAGCATGCACACTAAAGATAATGTGTCCACTGTTTAAAAAGTTCTATAGGCTCAAAATATTGCAGTAAGTCCTGGGTCCAGTTTATATGGCATGTCGTAACAAAACAGAACACATATTAGAAAACAGGAGCAAGTTTAATCAAGATATAATTTTGATTAGATTGCTAATAGTATGCTGCAACAAATTCTTCATCTTTAATTGTAATATCCAGGCTACTTGTCCAATGCACAAAAAAGATGTAGACTGGTTCTCTCCCTTTATTTACTTCCCTCCACTTGTCACACCTCGGTCAATTCCGTACACATCGTTACTTCATCTAGCTTCGGCTGTATCAGGTTAAAGTGGCCATGTCTATGGACTGGTTTCCTCCCCTGATACAATTCGCAATGTGTATGACACAACTAGGAATCAATTTACCCTTTCCTTTATGCCAATGAAATTCACATCTTTAAATAGAGGATTTAGACCTGCACTATACCTAGTTTGTAGATTAAGGTGAAAAGATTTGAAGCAACCAGTTAAATCGCTCACACCAGTAAACTTTGGATAATAATCTTCCAAGTACATATACATTTGTTTGCCGTGTCACTTTTAATTGTCTTGTAAGCTATTTTTTCTAATTCCAGTTATTGCTGGCTCCAAGGTACAAATGTACATTGTATCTACAATTTGTCACTATCATCTCGTTTTCTTTGTGTTTATTGCTATTTTATATAGTAGCTTAGTTTGTCCTAGGCCTACTGACATAGTTTGTTTTATTTATCAGAGATAATAGTACAATTGACAAAAACAAATCGGACCTCGTATTAATACTCTGTACACATCCTGTTAAATGATTAGAAATCAATGAAAACACACAGAGAGACAAGATACCTAGACTAAAGAGTGATGATGTATTATATCCACGATCTATATCCATTGCTAATTACCTTACATCTACCAACGTAATTTCCCTTGCATGACTTCACCAGTACACTGAACAATTATATTAAATCTGTACCATATTTCATTTAATTATTTCACAAAAAATGACATCCAACTATAATTACACATATTAAAAAATGTATTTATATTTTTCTTCAATATTTTAATTATACATGCATTAAAAATGTGTTTATTTATTGGGGTTTAACATCCCTTCAACTTTAGGTCATATCGCGATGGTGTCTGCTTGTGACAGTGGCCACTAATGGCAACTTTGTAGTGCTGTCTCACTGAAATATCTTGCCACACACATTATACATCAATTAGTCACATAACCCTGACACTGAGACAGCCAGTACTCATTCTCCTACCCAGAAATGCTTAGAGCTTAGCAGGAAGCCAGAAGATGACCTAATTTTACCATCTTAGGTTTGATGGGGCTGGAATTTGAACCTCAGCCTACTAGAAGACGAAGTGAACACTCTACCTTGATCTTAGCCACCATGCTAATTACATGCATTTAAAGAGGCTTGTGATTATCATGAATGGGAACCCCTTGCTAATTATATAATCTCTACAATTTATAATGATTGCAGTCAGTTGACTGGTATTAAAAAGTTAGTTAGTTTTAGTGTTAATACAGCTGGAATGTGATTTATTCTTAAACAGAAAAGTTAACTTCCCTGTAAAAAACTTGAATGTGTGATTATTAATTGCATTATCTAACTAATTCTCCTTCATATCTTTTTTATAATATAAATAAACCTTGTTTTATGACCATTAACGTAAGAAGCAATATTCATTATTTCCTATTGATATGGGGAACCATTATCATGTTTATTTCAAATATTCTAAATATACTAAATAGATTGTCTGCAACTTGAAAGACTGCCATGGAATCTTCTATATAAACTTGAAAGCTTTTCTTCTTCATATTAAAGGCTGTTAACACAATCCATTATATTTCATCAATGTTTCTATTAAAATACATTTAATTCCTCAAAAATATATATCATTTCTGTACACTTAAGATTTGATGGAGTTAGGTAATTTCTTGCTGCACAAAGCTATTAAAAAATCTAACCACACCAAAAATGTTGGGTAGGCAACAGCAAACAAAGAATTTGTTGATGAGGGCCTGGGAAAAGAGTTATTATAGGTATATATAGGTCATTTTTTCTGTGTGCAATTTTAACTGGCTTCAATCTTACAATGATTCTAAAACCAAAAGATACAGAATAAACCAAATCAGATAAATGGTTGCTAAAGTGTTTAACATTCAACAACAGTTGAGAAAACGACAGGTGAAAACACCATTAGTGTAAGTGTTGCTGCCACAGGTGTATGGTAACTCTAATTCATGAGTATATCAAACCACAGAGCTGCTAAAAATGTAACATACAGATTGGTATAGACACATATTAAGGTCATATTGAAAGGGACTGCTTCACTATATCGGTGACTGGTGCATAATGGCAAAAAGTTAGAGCATTTGCTTAGTAATCCGCATGCGCTTTGGCCAAAAGTTAGAAATTCGCCTAGTAATCTGCTAGGCCAGGGTTCGAATCCTGGCCATGTTAAACTTAAGACATTAAAATTGATAACCTTTAAGCTTCAAGCTCCCTGCTTAGTACCCAGAATTTCTGGGTAAGAGAAGGACTGGTTGGCTCGGTGTAAGGATAATGTGACTGAGTGAATTATCATGTCAATGTGTCTGTGGCATGATATTTCAGTGAAACAGCCCTATAAAGTCACCGTCAGTACACATGAAGGGACAAAAATATAAACCCCAATAAAACAAACAAAAATTGTATCATAGAAAACGTAGCGATACATACGTATCTCTTATGGAGTATTACACAGCAGAAACATTGAGGTGTCATACAATTACGTTGTACAACACACCTTCACATCATTCTAACATAGAACCAAATTGTGTCCTTGAAATACTATTACATAATTATTTAATTGCCACAATGCTAATGATCCTAAAAAGTCATAATATTTTGCATTTATTAAAACACCTAGTTCTACATGTATCATTAAAAATACATAATCCCTCGTAATATATTCTGGCAAGATAAGAAATAAAGATTAATGAATATTCAATGAATAGATTGTTAAAAGAAATCAATTTTAACTTTGAATCTAGCCCGCAATCATAGATAAGTTGTTTTTTAAAATTCAAATAAGCCATTTAAAAATGAGCGATCCTGATCACAATATCTGGAGGCGTTTCTCGCGTGAAAAGTAATACAAAACGATTTGTTGCCAATTTTCATGACACGTTTTACTTATGATGAAGGCCACGATCTTGTCGTCAAATCCTCCATCTATCTTTACAAATAAACTTCATACCGAGAAGTAACATTGATACATAATCCATGGCTTTACATGGTTTATGTCCATACTTTGGTGCTAAAGCTCCTGTGCTGATGGTATTTAATGTTAACGGTAGTTGATAAATCTATTTAGTAACATGCACCTAGTGCATCAATCCGGCTGATCACATGATTTATCGAAGTATAGTGAAAACGGCCATATTTAAGTTTGCTAACATGAGATTAAGGCAACTAGTGCATCACACCAAACCATCACATGGTTATCAGATTATAGCGAAGACGACAATATTCAAAATTTTGCTTACACGAAGGTTAAGGGACCTAGAGTATCAATTTGACTGATCACATGATTTATCGGAGTATGGTGAAAACGGCCATATTTAAGTTTGCTAACATGAACACCAACCCATCACATGGTTATCAGATTATAGCGAAGACGACAATATTCAAAATTTTGCTTACATGAAGGTTAAGGGACCTAGAGTATGAATTAGACTGATCACCTGATTTATAAGCGAAGACAGCAATATTTTAAATTAAGATAACATGAAGAATAATGCAACTTAAAAGTGTATCAACCCGACCGATTATATATGCATATGATTTATCAGATTATAGCGAAGACTACAATAATTAATAATTTCTTACACGAAGATAAATGCAACTAGAGCATCAATCCGACTGATCCGGTTTATAGAAATAAAGCGAAGAGAACAATATTCAAAATGTTGCTTTAATTACATGAAGGTTAATAAGCTGACATGAATAATAGTGCAACTTAAGGTGTATCAACACGACAGATTATATGATTCATCCAATTAAACAAGACAACAATATTTACAATTTTGCTTACTTGAACGTGAAAGGACCTAGAGCAACAATCTGACTGATCACATGATTTATCAGATTACAGCAAATTTTAGAAGACGTCGACAATATTTAAAATTTAGTTAACATATAATTAGGCAACAAGTGTATCAATCCCACTGATCACATCATAAATTATTATTTTGTTTGTTTGTTTGTGTGTGTTAAGGGCTTATTGTCCGATCAACAGCGAAGGTCATTTACGGACATGCCAGTTTTACTGGTACAAGAAACCGGAATACCCGGAGTAAACCACCGACCTACGGCAAGTCACTGGACGGGGATCGAACTAGGAGGTGAAAGGCTCTTATGATTACAAGTCGGCGACTTTAACCACTAGGCCACCACGGCC
>JAUMGZ010159762.1:0-16491 GCA_032359645.1 Pododesmus macrochisma
ATAAATATGAACCCTACATAATAATAATAATAATAATAATAATAATAATAATAATAATAATAATAATAATAGTTCCCTTTTACTCCTTTTTTAAATCCATTTTATATTATGGGCCAAAAATAACTTCATAGGTGTACACAAATAGAAGAGCTTACCATATTAATTCCCTAAATAATCTTGCAAAACAATAACTACTTTCAATTTCTCATCATTAATGTTTATTTATGGAAAATCTAACATATGAAAAGAGCAATTCATCTTTCATATACCGAGATAAAAAACCTTATCTAATTTTCCCTCAAAATAACTGGAGTGGTCATGTGCCAAAAACAGTTCTGGCAACACGTGTATTCCATTTTATTCTCATTAATTAAATGAAGAATTCATCATCTCTGATAAAGAATAAACAATGTTCTGAAAATAGACAAGAAACACCGAGAATATCTGCCTAAATCTATTTATAATCCTAGCGTTAACAAGTACGCAAATCTGCGAACAAAGAGTTGATCATCATTAAAATTGTTCTGAAGTAACCAGAGATCTGTAGAAATCCTCCCTTTCAAATTCATTTGCTCGCTGTCTTTTATACATTATTTCTGTACAAATAAACCTCAGCCAAATACAGCACAAGGAACCTAAAAATAGTCTGTGACTTCGTATTTGCTATAGCTGATTTCGCTAGATCTGTTATTGATCAACGATTTATCTTCTCCCTGTATGTTTACAACCTCCATATATTTATGATCCACTGGTAAAATCTGATGTCTTAGACCAATACATGAAGTAAAATTCCAAGGCATGGGGTCGTCTTTCTGTTTCTAAATATGGAAATATTGATAATCTCTTCGGAAATGGTCCTTAATTGAATGGTAGGTTTTATTATTAAAGGCAATGCCCGAACAAACCATGGAAGAGTGAACGCCAGGTCTGAATGTATTAACATGGAAGGCACTACCTAATGGGGTTTAAATTGACAGTGCTCCAAGTATTAAAAGCCCAAAATAAATGGAAAGCAGACAAATATAGAGATTTGAAACTGCTCAGTTTGTAACACAATAAGTCAACAATACATAAATGTTTTGCCAAGAAATTCATCGAAACATGTTATTGCTTCTGTGACAAATGTGCACCATTGGAAGGAAAATTTATTTGTTACTTCCTTTTTCAATAATTTTTTTTTTACAACGAGCGATCACGCAAATATCATGATGTCTAGATGGAGTGTTACAAAAAAGGTTTAATCCAATAATCATGACTAAAGGTATCAAGATATAAAAGTTGCATAAGTAATTTAATTCTTTATTACATTGTTGATCTGATTCTAACACAGTTTTTGGTCCAATATTACAACATCTGTTCATGATGTAATAATGGTGGCACCCACGCTCTACTTATCCTTATACAATATACAAAATGTAGATGTATACATACTTCTCACATTATTCATGTTATAAACCAGTGGGCACTAATAACTTAACCAAACATGAAGATTTATCAAAATCAAGGAGCATATTATGACATTTTGGCAATTAACTCAAAAGGCTATTACGTTAATAAAGCAAGCTCACAATGGTAACACTTTCACACAACATTTTCAGAGCCAATCTTTTAAACTTTAATTTTTTATATCATATAGTTTGTTTTATTGCAAATTTAATTTCAATTCCACAATATTTCAGTAATATCACAAAATTTATAATTTAGTTGGAAACTTGTAGTGTTCTTGAATTAATAGTGATATTGCTGCAGCATTAATTACAAGTGCAGCATGACTTTAATTGATTACCAGTGCAGCATGACTTCAAATTATTACCAGTGCAGCATGACTTTATAGCATGATTCCTATATATAATATGCAACATCAAAATCTGAAGGTTTTTGGTCATAATACATAATTATCTAAAGTTTACGTGTATACAACATTGCTAAAAGAATTAAATTGCAGAATGCATATGATTATAGTGCCATCACAATATTAAGAAATTTGTTATACAAGAAAGTGCAATATCTTTACTTGTGATTAACTGTGATTAACAAATTTATTTTCATTTTGGCTTTAGGAAATATAACAGAATCTGCAAATCCAATCTCCATTTATTCTGTTCCTCCCGTTGAGCAATGTTTAACTATAGGTTTGATAGCAAATCTCCAAAAAATAAATCAAACAATATGGCTCAGGTAACTGCTGGCATTAATTATCTTGGGTTTTTTTGTTGGGGTTGGGGTTGGGGGGGGGGGGGGGTGGGTTTGCTTTATATATATCTTCAACTTTAAGTTCCTATCAGGCCAGTAAAACTTAAAGAAACGATGTGAACTCAATGCAACTTTTATAGTACTGCCTCAATGGAATATCATGCTATAGACATACTAACATGAAGCCCAACTAATGTAAGTTATTCTGACCCCATGCCAACCAGTCACAGTGTTATCCTTTATAATCCACTCTCTTTAGTGAACCAAGGTGACAAGATTAAGACTTGTACATACCATGTTGACTTTGATGTGTTCTTGGAGCTGTTTCTCATGCTCCTGAGCTAGCTGCTGTTGTTGTGCCTGGAACTGTTGAATCAACAATTGCTGCTGCAACTCTTGTTGTTGCTTTAGCGAGGCAAGTTGTTGCTGTAGTTGGTGATCTTGAAACATGCTGTTAGGTCCGGAGCGTCGTTCAATCACAGGGGATACTAGTGGTGACTGGTTAATTTCTAAAAATACAGAAAACAGGAGCACATTAAAATGAGAGTTATTTCTTTCACTCTTATCAAAATTCCAACAGAATGGCATTTCAATAGTTTCTAATATTAAAGGAGTTTCAAAAGTGTTACAATTCCATTGTTGCATAGAAAATGATTTCAACAGAACTGCAAGGACAGTGACACATCAGACTGATTTTATATTATGATGCAGTCACTATTGAACACATATAAAGAAACCCTATACTTGCATGGCTACATTATTCTGACACTGAGCCAACCAAACAATATGCTATATCTAATGGTAATTGCTAGACAAGAAATCCAAAAGATGTCCCTTTTGTTAAATTAAAAATGAGATCTGTAAAATCTGAGACTACTAATTTCTAGGCTCACAATAATTGTTAAGTTATTATAATTATCATGCTACAACATGTTTTAATTAAACAATTTGTTTGTTTGTTTATTGGCATTTAGCATCCCTTTTACTCATGTATAGGTCATATCAAGACGGTGCCTGCTTGCGACAGTGCACACTTATGGCAACTTTATAGTGCTGTCTCACTGAAATATCACACCTCAGACACATTAACATGATACTTCACTCTGTCACATTATCCTGACACCAAGCCAACCAGTCCTCATTCCTACCCAGTAATGTTGGGCACTTAGCAGGGAGCAAGAAGATTGCCTTTTTCTAAAGTCTTAGGTCTTGACCCGACCAGGATTCGATCTTACTACTGTGGATTTTAGAACCAGTCAATCAGCACCAAAGTGAGTGTCCTAACCAAGATTAACAATATTTTTATGCACTTGTGAGATAATAAGAGAATTTTTTCTGGTGTTTTTAATGTTCAAAGTCAATGTAAAACAAACTGTTGTCATTAAAACATTTGTTCTTTGTGTAGTTCTGCAAAACTTTAAACCAATAAAACAATTAAATAAGCATGCACAGAAAATAAACTTCGGTCATTATCATAAGTTATATGGACAATTATAATGTATGCCACCCTTCATTGTGTTGATTAATTATAGTACATGTATATATATAGCCGAGAGAACGTACAAAATGAAAAATAACCACGTACTGACGTCATTACAGCAAAAAATAGCAAATAATTTCTCAAATTATTAACAATTTACATGCATATTTTCATTTGATGGAACGCTTTAGAACATTTTCGAGACAATAATATATCACAGAGATATACAGAACGTGTTCGTATATCAGGAGTAAAGTACATCATATTTGATGAGTTTAATGTACAAAATACTTTACGGGAGTTGTACATATATTGTCTCTGAGGGGTTCATGACAGAAATATTATAAATACTTTCATAAAATTCTGTTTTAATACATATACACACTGATAGATGTCCACCATACATGAAGTCTTGTGTGGTTTAAGAACATTCTTTTAGAGTAGGTATTTTACATGTAAAGTTTATTTGGTATGCAACACTTCAGACGGCTGACATTAACTGTACAACAACACAGGCAAAAACAAAATAACAAATACATCTTCCATTATTCAGTAAACACCAAACTGCAAAAAGAATGTAAATATTTCTTTGTGTAATAATACATACTGCAAAAAATACTTAATTATAAACCCAATCGTGAAATGTACAAAGACAACAGAATAAATTATTAAAGAACTGACAATTCCTCAAATGATATATGGAACATAATTTACCTACACCATACAGGTAATTATACTATAAATATTACAAAAAAAACTTGTCTGTGAACTTAATATCATATTATTAGGGAAGAGATAAATAAGCTTTAATAATTAATATTCTAGTTAACTGTTTATGAAGAATTACAGATTTCATTGACCTTTATAACTTTGCTGACATAATTAGAACACCAATTCTTTTGCATAGATCATCACACTGTGAGTAGTGTAAAAAATCTCAATCATGTAGAACAGGTCAAATAAGTGCATCAAAATTCCACAAGATCTATATAGATGCAGTACTTAATGTTTCTTCTTAATTCACTCGGTACATCCAGCATATTTGTATTTGACACTTAGGCAATATCTTTCACAAGTTAGAAATATTCATGAGACAAACACTGATATCTTTACGAAGACAAATTTATATTTTTCATTACAATATAGATTCAAATAAGAGTATTTAAGCAAAACTCTTGATTATTTTAGTCTTTACAAAGACAAAGTAACAAGTTTTTTCTATCATGTATGATCATTTAAGCGAATGAAAATAAGTCTCAGAGATCCAAGAATAAACTGGCATATGTACTTACACACCTATTATCAATCTAAACACATTTAGTAGAAATGATTGGCAATCAATCAAGCAGATGCCTTACTTTTGTCATAAACTGCTTAGAAGACGCATGAAAAAGTAACTCCACCCCTACGTGAATGTGCATATATTAAACTATTTAAAAGAATGTGTGTTATGACAACAGGAAATGAGTCAATAAACATTTACAATAACTATACCCAATTCTTATTCAAAAATGTTTAAGTTGTGAACCAAAACCAGAGAGATCAAGAAGACACATCATGATGAACAACAACAAAAAGTGTACAATCCTAGGAAAAAGAAGACATTTCAACATCTCCTGATGCAACGGCGAAACCAAAACAATCAAGGAAATTATGTTACAATTTAAACATCAATAACACATTTAACTTTTCATAACTTTGTTTAATTAGGACAAGACAAGACAAGTTCTTATTGACAAAATTATTTTCTTTCTTTTGGTGATGAAAGTATATTGCGCTTCAGAAATACTGACATGATCGAACAACAAAAGAGACCAATTTGGATTTAAAATTGCAAAGCACTGCAAAAATGTCACTTTTAATTTACAGAATCCAAAAATTGCAAAGCAGTGCAAAAATGTCAATTTAAGGTCAGGTGAGAGTTAAGTATAGAAATGATTTTGTTCCAACGTGTTGCAGTGTGTCTCTAGATATAGGCCTTTAGTGCAGTTGTGTTTGTCTGCATGTCACATACATAATGCATGTTACAGTCAGTGAAATGGCAACTAATCAGCAGCTTTACATCATATATATGTCTGTGAAACTAGACTTCCCCAAAATGCCTAGCTACCAAATCTGTATGTGTATCCATTTTGTTTCAAATATCCACTTTAGAATCAATGTAATTAAAACTATTGAAATAAAATGCAGTATTTGTTTATTTAAGAGCAAGTTTACCAAAAAAAAGTGATGCCACATGCAATATTCAATTTTTTATTATTTTTTTTTATTTCCTTCTTTCAATATACATATACATTATAAATTTAATTTTAATTTGACTTCAAATCTGAATACAATTTTAATGTTTAAAACTTATACATACTAGGACAGTTTAAAAAAGAATTACATTCATAAATGGACAATAATTTCAATGCAACAATACTTCAAATCCAGTGAAAATAATGGCTTGATAAATATAAATTCATCAGAAAAGTGTGAATTTCAGTTGCTTAGAATGATGTACCAAATTAAATCACTGTCATTCATGAAACAGTAAGTAAACTAATTTAGCCATTGCTTGCAGCAATTTCATGACTGGCAGTGAGTAATATCTCAGTTTTATATTCAAGCTTTGAGTCATCAAATACCACATTACATATCACATTGCAATGTTGTATAGAAGTTTTTCAAGGTCTAAGAAAAGAAACGTTTGGCTTGCTATACAAGCTGATTTGAAGGTCTATAATTTATCCCACCGATATCGATTTCAAGGAGTAAATTCCAAAAATTATTTATCAAATTGTTACACATTTGACACTTAAATCAAATATAAAAAGATGTTGGAATCAGAAAGCAAGCATTCTTAATCTTGTATAGCTTTTACTTAAGGATATTTGCAAAAACTGATTCCAAATAAAAGCATTTTCTTCATTACAACTTACTTTTGCTTAATCCACCATGTAATGGGCAGCCAGGGAATCGAACTCGCTTCCTATACATTTTACCACTCTTAAGTCGAATCACATCCATTATTTGGTATAATAGGTGATACACAGAATGGTTCCGACAACAAAGATAAATTGAACACTAAAAGACCAAGGCAAAGCACTTGAGTAAATGACAATAGCCTATAGCTAATTGCTCAAATTTGTTCATGTTGAAACCTTCTGAACAAACCAGAGCAGAAAAAATGTGAAAAACAATCACTCATCATTACAACACATAATGTAGATAGAATTACTTCCCGGAAACTACTGACAAATCAGATTCTTTAAAGTAAGTCCTGCAGATCCGTCTACACTTTGTATCCAGAGACATAAATCCTTCCTTGAAAATTGAATTTTTTGTTTTAAACTGCTGGGATATTTTTTGACAGAAGCAGTAGAGGTAAAGGAACACATTTATTATCACACCTCATGTCCACAAGGAACTAGACACATGAACTCAACTAGTATAAGTAAGCCTATATACACCCAAAAACGGCATCAAGAACATTCATGATCAAGCGTTCTCGAAATAGAAATCTTAAGTCACATGGTCTGTCAAGATGACGCTATCATGTCAAGAATATAAATATGACTTCATCACCACAAAAGTTTTATATATACATGAAAACTTTCTGGCGATTTTTGATACACTGCATGAATTTTTGCTTCAGATGAAAAATACTGCAAAATCAGTGTTCATATATATATATATATATATGTCACCTTTTCTCAAAGAAAAACATTCTACTTCATACAGCCAGGTAAGAATACAGGTATGGTTTATATATACACATGCTTCTTTCTAAAACAAACCTGTGGCCGACAAGCATAAGCCTCTGCCCGCAGGGCATGAAAACGCTTTCAGGTCTCGGAGCAATGTGATATGCAGACATGCTATAATTACATCTTCTTTTTACCTGCAATACACCATTACAAGTTGTTGACACCTGTAGAGCTAGTTAAATCAGACAGGTAGATCTAATTAATATTAATAGTGTCCAGGTAGTGACCTATATGTTATCACAGAGGAACTGTAGCATTAGCCACATTTGTTCAGATGGCTCGGAAAATAACACAACTTCCTTTATGACAATTTCTATTTTTGATGGAAGCAGATCGATCTTCTACAAAAGGACCTGCTTTTCACATTTGAGGTTTCATGGTTTAAACTTGATGTCACTATGTTTTGACTGTTGATTGATAAGGCATGAAACAACTGTTAAATACTTTATGTCACAACAGTGCATGGAACATTAATTGATAGTGATATCTTACTCTGTGTTCCCTATGTATCACTAACAGGTGCTATCATCCTTTGTTTTTATGAACCATATCTCTGTAATGTGTGAGTATGCAATGGTTAATTGATAGTGCTGTTCCACTGACGCAGCACAATACAAGCAAATTAAGCACTTAACATTGATACAGTGTAGTTCTGTCCATGTACTGAGGCAGAACTCACAGATCAACCTCACTAGACAAATATATTATGATAGCACCTTAATAATTGGTCAATAACCTCAACATTGGTCAGTAACCCTAAAATTCAGCATTTTCTTGGAATGAAAATCAGCACAACAATATGCCACTTTCACTTTAGTCCCAAGAATAAAGAGTAATTGCATTAAAAAAATGTAAATCATAACCATACTGAGAATCTTAAGACTTTTATTATTGTTCTCTATAATACACAAGATCATCGTTAAAAAAAACCCCAAAAAACTAGGAACACTGCAATTTATTAACTTACAGTAAAGATTAACAAATAGACCTAGGATGTTTCTTTTTGTATTTCTGAGTAGACAAGAGAGAATACTTAAACATAAATTAAAAAAGAATATATCTCTACACTTGAAGGACGTGTATTAGCATAATCTTGGAAGAGAAATGAATTACTGGTAGAATCTTAGGATATGCGGATGAATAAGATTCCATTGCATACTTGACACTGTCGTTTTGCTGCAAAACTCAATTTTTTGCATCTTTTAAAAAAGAATTTGTTTCTTTCTAATTGCTTTCATAAGTTAAACCATAATGCAGTACAAACCAAACTTTTGTTAAAGTTCTGTAAGTGATTTTTATTAGAATTTGTTATACTCCAAACATCAGTACTTTGAATTTTAATGAACAGATAATGTGCAGCTTATCGACATTCATGGTAACGAACCATTTAATAAGCTATACTAGATAACATAATACCGGTAGTACAGGTAGGCTTTTCTCATTAAAATCAGTATGCATGTTATATTCTCCCAGGTAAATACGCACTGGCTAATTACAGGTAGACATTACACAACAGGTAATTTATACAGCAGTTATTATTTTTTATTCTCCAAAGTACACAGGAATCACTGCACAAATCTACCTTCAGGTAGTTTGCTGCCATTTGTACCGACGTGAGGACACAGAGATTATTTAAAGAATGTTTAAATGAGTGATGGTGCAAGAGTCAAAAGGTGAAAGAAACAAGCCGTAAGTTTAAATGTCAAATAAAACATTCTCCGTATAAGTTCATTTCTGTGTTCTAATGATTCCCATGTAATGTCGTTTGATAGGTTATATTCAATATGTCCATGATCTAGTTCAAATTAAGGAATTTTTAAAGGGAACTTCTCTGAAAACAGAATAGCTGCCAATGAAAAAACAAAGGAATTGAGCAAATAATAAAAAATCTGCTTTGAAAAAATACGCATTTCTGATTCTACATTTTTAGAAATAGTTTAATAGGAATCCCATTTCACAATTTCATAAAAAGCAGACAACTTTTCATCTTTTCTTAAAGCTGAGTACCTCTAACAGATGAGAGTACTAACTTCTTACTAATATAACTCTATTCCATTTGACTCCTGAGTATAACAATTAAGCTAGTACCCGTATTGATTGAGATTCCAGGATTTTCCTTTCGTTAACAAATAATTATTATATTAAATGTATTCTATGTGCAAGATTAAGTCTATTAAATAAACAGAAGAATGAAATAATGGAATAATAACACCAAGATGATTTATAATTTTGGTAGTTTTAAACTGTTGAAATTCAATAAAGTCCATTACTGGTCCTCAATAAATACACTTCATGAGAAATATCTATGTCAACAATTTTAAAAGTCTGACCAAGTTTCAAACACAAAAAGTGTCAATTTATTCCACAATAGTTAAAGTATTATAGTTATATCACAAATAAATATCCACCATTTTTTGCATATGTACAGATCAAAATGAGCTAGCTAACCCGATATATATTTTTTGGTATGAAATTAATTTGGCAATCCCGTAACCTAAACATATGTACAATATAGTAAGATTTTATCCTTGCTTCCAATCACTAAGGAGAAGCAAGCACTAGCTGTGACCACTGGCTGTATCCATTGCATGGACACAACACAAGTTTCCAGGAATATATTTTTCTTTTCTAAATTTATCATTTATATGATTTCTCTATAATTATTAAAGATGAAATAATGTTTTCAGATTATCAGAATAGATATCAAACTTACATTTCTGTTTAGTACTTGCTCCAAAATCAATTTTGCAACCAATTGCAATGATACTCAAACAAAGGACTGGCCAATAAGTGTTTGCCCTCAATTACTGAACAAATCATGTTCAAAAATATACAATAGCCTACAGTTCTTGTCTTATGAAAAAACTAAACAGATAATATAGTCTGACAGGTTATAAATTTTAAAATACTTATATTTGCATATCTTGTTAAGTCCAAGTTCTGAATATAGCACTTCCATTTTGCTGTGCATCCACACGGCCGTAACTAGGGTATTATAACAGCCGAGGCAAACCCTGTAAATTTTATGTATTCTAAATATAATTTACTATTAATATAATATATTATGATATCTTGCAATATTTCAGACGAAGCACTTGCCTCGGATGCCTCATAGGTAGTTACGGCCATGATACACAGTGATACAAGAAGTGCATATATGTTACCTTAACTGGATCTTCTCTACCCAGAATCCACTCCTGTTCATTGTTCTGAAATTTGCCTTTTGTTTTTCCTCTCTAAAAACCTGTTCCTTAAAATTTGTCCACATATTTTTGTCTTAAACAGTTCTGGAGAATGTGATGATTAATTGTTGTCACCATCAAGCATCTTTTGATCTGAGTATTGTACAGTTTGTGGGCAGTGATACTGTTATATAAACATGTAATACCATCATCAGCCATCACTACAGGTTATTGTCAATATTTCAGATTAAGAAATGTGTGATGCTTACCAATATAAGTAAGGTATTGAAGTCACTAATTATTGGGAACTGTGATGATGTCAACAACATAATTAAGTGACGCACGAATCCTGAGCCAAAGGTCATTCGCTGGACAGAAATAGCATGACTATCTACAATGTGTTAATACATGTTGATATGAAATCTTTATTCTACATTAGTAACCTCAATTTGAGAGGCCGTTATGTGTTTCTGTGATGTCATCCACTTTCTCACCTGAAGATTATTTTTCACCAAATATACTATTGTTATTGTTTAATATGTCAGTGTTGAGATTATTTCATCAAATAACTGTTGATTATTTTTTCGTGAATAATCCAGATTTTTTTTCTCACCTAATAACTGACTGCATGTTGATGATTTTTCACGAATCAATTTTTACTCTACGTCTTAAGTTACACGAAGATTTTGTTCTGGAACAGGTGTGAAATAAATATTTGAAAGAAACTGCATGTTCAAAGAAATTTACATTGTAAGTTTTAGATATATGCACCTACTACTACCAAAACAATGAATTCAAACTTGCAGAAAATACCTAGATGCAGCAAGCCTCATATAGATGGATTAATCTTGAACCTTAAATTAGTATATGTATCATGATTAAATTATGTCAGGCTTTGTACTTAAATAGCCTTCACAAATCTTGATTTGGAAGTCAAGAAAGTGCATGTAAAGTCAATTAACTATATATAATATATTGTTTTGATAATTTATTGACAGTGACTTTCATTAATGCAAATGCTATTTCTACTATAAATAATATTTGCACATGTATACAAAAAGACTGCATGTACTCGGACAAAAATATTTTCAAAGTTCATAAAACTTCTTCAAGATAGATATGAGTTGCACGTTTTCAATATATATTGTACCAATGCACAAAATTTATAATAAAAAAAAAAAAGAAAAAAAAGATCAGGTAAAGACTGCACGTGTTTTGGGAACCACAAACTTGGTACCCACAAAACAATGCCATACCATAACAAGTGCCATCTTAAACAGGCATATCTTTGTTTTTACCAAATACATTTAGACTTAAAATCAAAAACAGAACCTTCAAGGTTTTGACTTAAATACAAATCTTCATTCAAAAGAAATATTTAAAGTTGTAAATGTCAAACTCACCCAAAAAAGGAGTCCTCCATCCTCGAAAGGAAAACATGTTGACCCGTGTACGGTCTTTTATAAACTATTACAGTTGTTCAAATGTGTAGATTGCTATAATTTCAATTTGTTCCAAACAAGAAAGAGTCAAGGCTGAATCTCAACAAAAATAAGTTCATTTCTGGCAGAGAATCAGAAAATCATGTGTTATATTGACGTCTCTATTGAGTGTAAAGAACTGTGATCCTTGCTGCAAATTGTTCAGTTAACAATGGACATGTTGATTATTGTATTATATGATCCAAAACAAGTTATTAAATCATATTATTTAACACATGGTAGTCTGCTCTGTGAAGCACGGCTCTATTATACTAGGTACAGAAAATTACAGTAATCTTATATACATATAGATATGAATACTGCGGATTTTAAACCTGTACGTGTGGCGAATGGTTAAATAGTAAATAAATCTTGATCTAAAAAACTCTCTAAAATGCACAAAGTGCAAGAGTTATACATATCCCTCTGGCTAATAAACGAGAATTAAAATCCTTCTGCACTGTAGTAATAAGTTATAAGAAAACAAATGTTACTTGATATGTACGAACAATTGTGCTGAGCAGTGTCAGTTATTTCTTCCTTCAAAACAAATCCGGTCTCGCATGTTTACAACCCCAGCATGAAAAAAATCTATTTCATTGACGTCATCCCACTTGAATTTCAAAACCACAAATTGTAAGAGGTTTTAAAAACACTTAATATATGTGTTTATGTGGGTGAATTTGACCTTACGATCACACTGATTTTGCCAAGCTAGTAATGTAATAAAAGAGATGTTTCAGGTTTACATAATTATATGTATTTTTGGTTCTCACGTACGAGCAACATCCAAAAATCTTCAAAGTTTATTTCAATTATCAGCATCTCAATATCATGTCATACTAACGTAATATCCATTAATGTTCACAAGATTGAGTTTGCTAATGTAACAAGTCAAAAAACAAATTGTGATTAGATCAACAGCAACTTTTAATTCGCCATGTAAACACATTAACGAATTTCCAAAATCTTATCTTATATCCACTGATATTGTATCCTTTTAAACTTTATAAATAACAAAGTTTCATATTAAACAAGTTTCCACGATTCCCAAGAAAACTTGTATTTTGTGCAGAAGTTTGTTGATAGTAACACTAAAATCCTCAACAAAAACTGTGCAGCTGTTTTCGCACCAGAAAAGCTTGCTCCCCGACTGTATTTAAAAATTCATCAGTAATAACTAAACTCTCTGTACTTAAAACTATGACGTACACAAGGGTTTGCTCTATTGGTTTTTATGTACACACAATATCAACTGTAAACAGCTGCATAACAAACACCTAAATTACACACTGTAACAATGCAAATTTCACCAACTTTATTATCACAGCTTACGGATGCAGGAGTGTCAAGGTTGAAGTCTTTGCAATAATGAAATCAATAAACTAGTAGCCGTTATCTTATATATGACATATCTGTGACTTCATAAACGGCCCAGCAATTGGGTTTACTGTACAAAAAATTGTAAACTTAGTATCATTTGCCGCAATGTTGATAACACAAGGAAAATTCACTTTCAATGGCAGCAATTGTTGTAAAAACTTTGAGGTGGTCCTTATTGATCTTACGTTTCAGTTATTTATGTTTATTTGTCCCCAGTTAAACATTGAATCTAACCTTGGTTGGTCACATTTGATCTTTCATGAATTGTTTCGTTATTGACTTTCACGAACTTTGCAACTGGATCAGTTTTTGTATTGTTTTTTTTCCTTTCTAAAACTGCGTTTTCAAATATACAATTACCTTTTCTTTTTCTAAGCTTGGTTTAATATTTGTTCCTGTTTTTAAATGTAATTTATACCTGATGGTGGAATAAATTGTAAAATATTTAGATTTTCCTACCTTTTTATTATGCAGATTTTTTTTTAAAAAAAAATTGTTATTCATATGCACAATAGATTTTGGTCAATCTGAGTGTTTGTTTTAATTTATGAATTTGTTTTTAAATGGCATATATTCCTTCCCTTAATAACCAGTTCTGCAGTTTTGTCACAACAGGTTTTTTCCTTTTCCTGGTTTTCGATAGTCTCGTTTTCGCAAATTGTGTCATGTCTTTTGAACTTTATCATTGTCACTTAATTATTATCATGTTAAACAAGATTATAATAAAGTGACAATAGCATCACATTCTTGTTTTTCTTCTTGAAAAAAGAAAAAGAATAAGGAACATTGAGACACCACATTTAACACATTTAATCAAAATGACAATACAGAAAGGGATTTGGGTGAAGGTTTACATAAATTTAAATAAGATGTAGGCTCATGTAAAGTTCAATTGACGACCATGAAGCAAAAACTGCACATATATAAGACTGTTTATATGGTAATTCACAGAGACTAGTGCTTAGATGAGATGCCGTTGACATTTAGAATGAAACAGATTCATTATTGTCATTTCTGCAGGTAAAATTATTAAGCAATCTGCATCACAAACACAGAGTCGCGACACACATTTCACCTTTAATTCATTGTCTGTACAGCCAAATTATTTCTTTTTATTATCTTAGGCAGGTGATATTAGCACTTTGTGTGACAACCTGCACACTATTCACTCGATCTATTCAACCAAATTGTTTGCCTATTGATACATAAGACTTTAAGAAAGGTCAAGTATTCAAAGAAGAAATTTCATTGTAAATTCAGTGTAGAATTTAAGCTATATATTCTTATAACTCTAAAGTTTTGTCAATATTAAGAAACAATTTCATATTTCATTTTGACGAGCATTCAACAGTCAAATTAATACATACATTGTCCATCATTACTGTTATCAAAGCATGAAATACATAAATATAAATTTCTATGCTCAAAATCTCTAAACATTCTTTCTTTGATATGAATTAAAACAAACTAAAGACATCAAAATGTTACCCATGTGCACAGTAACTTTCTTACAAAAAATTAAATTTGCCCAGATCCAAGAAGATATAAGTTTATTAAGCACTTAAATTATTAACGAGTCTATATAGAACACTATAATAGAGCTGTTCAGAAAATTGAGGTTTTGGGTCATATTAATATTTATATAAAGAGCTATAGCTATAGTTCATCAATTACTTGAAGATTGTTACTATTTGGGTCATAACGGTTATACACGCAAGGTAGATTGTTTACATTCTTTGGAAAAGTCCATTAATTTGTAGTTCAGGTTGAGAAGATTTTGGGTCGTTGTTATTCATGGAAACAGATCATCAGAAACTCAAAGTTAAATGAGGGTTGTAGGTTGTTATTTGTCTTTGTCAACTTGATAGGTGGACATCTAAAGTATAACAGTACATCTTTTACTAATAATTAAGTGATGAAATCCTACTTCGACAGACGGTAGCTACTTGTACTTTTAGGAAGCCTTATTTATCTGTCATGACCAAAAGACATCCTGAAAGTTTATAATAGTTCATTCAGACATATCCCCTAGCTGTCACAGTTTACTAGGCCTTGCGTTTAAATACTTATATTTAAGTAGCATTTGTTGATGACAGAATGTGTACATAAACTGGAAGTTTGCAAACAAATAGTACATTTATTTGAACAAAAAAGTCAATTGTTGTGAAATGTAAACTAGGTTTATTGTCAGAACAATTACAGTATTGTTGTTCAGTTTGTGAACAGTGTGTGACAAGTTTCACAATTTCAGTTACCCCTCACAGCATTGACGTCATTACATGTAAAAGATGAATGCAGAAATGACTGAGGCCTGACTTAGTAAGCCAATAATACAGCGACCTTTAATACAGAAATATTTAATGACTTTACAAGGTTGTATTGAACAAAGCATGTACTCTGGTTTCTCCAACATACTGTACATTATTTTAAACAGTTGAACGCATGTAAACAAAACAACTTTTTCCTTGCAGGCTTCATGGAGAACAGTTTCATGCAGAACGAAGAATAATGCAGAGTTCTACTGACATGACACCAAACTTCAGTACCAAGTCATGCAAGTACAGGAGTACTGATCAATGCATTTAGGTGAATGTGAAGAAGGGGTAAAACCAAGTTATTTCAAAATTTCATACTTTAAGGAATACATGCTGATAATGCACAGATGAAAACAAACGCTTGGAAAAAAGAAAATCTAAATGTTACATTCAGGATCAGATGTATGCAAACTCACAGCCAAAAATAATGAAACAAAATCATAACAATTTAATAAAATACAACATTAAAATGCCAAGGCTTAGCTAACACAAACAATTCTTAAAGGGTTTGGAAAAAATAATTTTGATGCATCCTTTGGATGGGTACCCAAACAAGAGGCCCATGGGGCCTAAATGTCCATCTGGTTGAAATCTGCCCAGTAGTTTAAGAGAAGAAGTCATTTAAAGACATACTGTCAAATTTACCCCTTTTGGCCTGCCCACCTGTCCCCTTGGGGTCAGATACTTCATTTGTACAATCTTGAATCC
>JAUMGZ010159773.1:0-16486 GCA_032359645.1 Pododesmus macrochisma
ATGTAATTAGGAATATACTGTAGTTATTTTACCTTTCATACAGAGTAACTAGTGAGAAATTGTTACATACATGTAATTAGGAATATACTGTAGTTATTTTACCTTTCATACAGAGTAACTAGTGAGAAATTGTTACATACATGTAATAAAGAATATACTGTAGTTATTTTACCTTTCATTTAGAGTAACTAGTGAGAAATTGTTACATACATGTAATAAAGAATATACTGTAGTTATTTTACCTTTCATTTAGAGTAGCTAGAGAGAAATTGTTACATACATGTAATAAAGAATATACTGTAGTTATTTTACCTTTCATTAAGCGTAGCTAGTTGATAGTTTGGTATACAGTCCAGTCGATTGCGTAGTTTTGTGAAGGCATCAGACTGTGGCAGTAACATTAGTAATCCATATAAACTCTTTATAAGGTCCTGATTATTAATAACATCTAATAACTGTAATCGTAAATCTGTAAAGAGGTAACAAGTTTTATTTTGAATTAACCAGTTACAGCAAAAACATACAAAGCAAAAAAAAATTCATTTGTAAAGGCTTTTTTTATTTTACAGTATGCAATAAATTTGTTTTCTAATTTTTATTTCATTTTTCAAAAATTACAGTAAAAAATATACACTCATACAATGTATATAACAAGACAATATGCTAAAATGCCAAATTGTAACACAGTACAACAATATGATAAGTAGTAGTATCAAAATGTGAAATATTTTAGCAACTGTGGTGTACACTTCACTACTTATATAAAAGCAAACGTGTTAAAGGTACTGCTGAAATACAGTTGTAAACAAATAATGTAACAATGTTTCATGTTATTTTGAATTTGCAATAAATTTAGAGTTCATTTAATTGTACAATAGCATGTTAACAGAAGCTTTATTCACTATTAATTCTGTCTAACAAGTTACTTGAAAGAGAAAGGAAGAAAAATACTTACATGCAAATATTGGTGATTCTATCAATTGGACTAGCTTGTCTATTTCCTTCAGAAAATCTACAGTGACCTCAAGGTCACCACTTCAAATGGTCAAGAAAAATGTCAGTAGGTTGAAAGTTAAAACATATTTAATAAGAATGAGTGAGTATCCTGTGTTCAATGACTAAATATGAGAGAAATGTTCCCTTACATTTATCTAAAACTGTCCTGCATGTCCAAGAACAAGTTAAATTCTATGTTGGTAGTTCCCAGATTTACTCTTTTGAGTAATTGCCTAAAAAGTATTCCTATATAAGGACTCTACATTGTATTAATGATGAAATATCTTTATATAATAACTGGACATTGTACTAATGATGAAATATCTTCAAATGATAACCATCAAGAAGTGTTTTTTTTCTCTAAGCATCTAATAAACAGAGGTTATTGTGTGATGTCAGAATGTCTACTGAATGTGTATGTGTGGTAAGGGGAACAACTCTGCACAGTATTTCAATATGCTGGACAGAGAGAGTAAGCAAGATAGAGAGAGATATCAGTAGGTAGCTTAATTAAATGGGATAGTCTGTAGAAATTCAGGTCCCGTGGCACAAACGTAAGTAATAAATTAATTACCAATTTTGTGACAGATAAGTAAGAGTTTTAAAAAGGATACAATGTTTGAATGAGATGACAGGCATGATTGTAGTTCTGTGTCAACAGACATAGTGAAACCATGGCGATGGGACTGTGACACCATGATCTGTACAGGCAACAGAACAAGGAACAGCTCTCCTGTTAAAAGAGGTAAGAAAAATAAGATTTGAATTAGTTGTTACTTACAATGCTCTAAAAGTTGGGATGTTCTATGCACATGTACACTAGTCATTTTTATGATCTATATTCTATTTGATTCTAAATTGTACAACCAAATTCTTAGAACTTCTTTTTACTGAAATGTTTGTATGTATAAGTTTCAAGACAAAGCATGAACAGAGACTTGGTATTACTGTATGTAACAAGGTAAAACCATTGAAGGGCCTTATCAAGAATATAATAACTAGAGTAAAAACCTATACAATGACTATGACAATAAGACATGTTTAAACTTACTTGGTCTTTGAGATGCTTGAGTTTGTTCCTAAGTTCGAAGAGTTCTTGTGCTGTAAGTAGTATTGTGTTTAAACTGTGGATCATTTTACAAGCAAAGCCAACATTTTCTTCCTCAACGAGTATTTTTGAAAAAGACTTGAACACATCTTCAGCATTCAATAACTGGGATAGCTGTCTATGGAAATTAAAATTAAAAAAATATTTTTAAAATTAAGTTATATATTGTTCAGATTTAGGAGATCATATGTTGTGTTTTTTGAAATTTTTTTACATATCAAAGATATTATATATAACATGCACATATAGCAATTGAAAACTGAAAAAAATATCCTACAACAAAAGATACATACGTGACATATATAACTGCAAGTCTATTTTACCTTATAACAAAGTTTCCTTTATCTTCTGGGTCTAGTTTTTTGTCATGCTTGAACAAATGTAAAAGTCCTTTCATGAATTTAGTAAAAAAAATATTGAGTCCTGTTTTAGATTCACTGTCATCAGCTGAAACTGTCTGTGTGGTACTGCTGATATCCTTGGGAATAACAACATAATGTCCGGCAGGATTTGAGGAAATTTCTGCTAAAGTTTCCAGATCTAGTAACACTACCTGTAACAATAAGGTTTTCCATAAAAAACCAGAATTTGTAAATATTGTCGTAATTTTTTGTGCTAAACTTGAATTCATTTAGAAAGAAGTTGTGACTTACATGAATTAATCCTCAAGAACAAGTGTAAGTACCAATAACCTAATCGTTAAGCCTTCTATGAGAGATGTTAAAGATTTTCGATATGACTGACAAAGCAGAGTTTCAGATTTTTCGACAAGCCCAATACCGATAACTGCTTTTGTACAATTCAAAATCATAAAGAATCATCTTATAAAGGTTCTTTATAATCCATCTCTTACAGTTTTTGAGAAAATGTGATAACCTTAAAATTTAGAGAAGGAAAATGCATATTGCATGATCAGAAAAAGCTAACAGAGATGAGGAAAAACCCCACTTTAGTCTTAAGTCTTTCTCAAGAATAAGTTCATAGTTCCTATTTTGACTGCATGCACACCTAAATTCTTGGCAAGACCATTTTTATAGAACTGTTGGAGTGTAGTTTTTGTGCTTCAGTAAAACCAGATTTATAAATTCCCCTTTGCCTATGTAACTTTGATATAAGCTATTCTAAATTAATTTTCCCCTTCGATTCCAGTGGCTTGGATTTGGATCAAGAGCGAGGTCTTCTCACTCATTTAATTGGTCTGACGTCATTTTTAAATACCCATCTCAGATTGTTAGTTTATTTTAGTGGCGACTTTTTGAAGCTTTTTTTTGTTTGTCAATATCCTTTGTTCTGTTGATCCTATTTCTTCTCATTAATTACCTCTACAAAATATTTAGCCTTATTGCCAAAAACCTCAAGTCTTGCCTCAAAAACTTTCATCTTACCACTAAGGCAAACATAACTCTTAAGTAAAACATAAGTTTCACCTCCAAAAAATTGAAGTCTTACCTCTAAAGAATCGTCTGACAAAGTTTCCAGTAAAACAGGAAAAAACTTATCAACATGTTGGAATGTCTGCAAAATATACAAAACAAATTAACATTGACATCTGCAAATGATAAAACAACACATACAACTGCCCAAAACCGAAGGGGCCAAAGCGGCTTTATAATCAAGACTAGAACGGAATGTCAATACCACTTTCTGTTCCAAAGATCCTTTCACTTATTAAGTCATATTTATAAAAGCAGACTTATGTCAGGAATCAATATACAACTACATTACACCTTTTTACTTGTAGACAGCTTTTGAGTTCAAATTCAAATCTTCATTATACATATCAAGAGTTTGTCAAAACTTTTGTTGTATTTACCGATAACTAACTGATAAGGTTAGCTTTTTGTGAAAAAAGACTTGCAATGAGAGAAACAGTAACAGTTTATAACAGGGGTCAACAAACCCTAAAATATTATCTTCTTCCGCTGGACAAGTAGATAAGCAAATGTACTTGTCAAGCAATAAGTTACTTGTCCCACGTTTTAAATAAAGAGAAACTGGAACCTTAGTGACAGTGTACATTAACTTAATGTTATTAAATTATGTTCATTTTGATGTGTCAGTGATTTTCATTAAAGAGTTTCATAAATGTGTGTGTGTGTGTGTGTGTGTGTGTGTGTGTGTGTGTGTGCGTGTGTTTGTGCGTACATGAATATGTGCATGCGTGTGTGGCTGTGTGTGTGTCTTTCCAGACCAAGTTTAGAGCAATACATACTCGCTTACTGAAGTCACAGTGTGATAATTTTGTAATTTTAACTTTAACAATAGAACAAATAAATTCAATTTTAAGTGTAAATTATTTGTGAACCTTTGACTTAACAAAACACAACAGACTAGAATGATAATTTATACACAATCACAAAGGTTCTGTCATCACATGATTATCATTTTTATAATGCTGCAAAAGGTAATACATTTAAATTTTTTCCTGGCCAACACTGACTAGCAACTACTAATTACTAGTAAATTTATTGTTGTGATTCCAACAAACATAGAAGACGCTTTGTACACTTTCTACAAAGAACATCATACATGAACTCTGCATTGTCATTATAGTGCCAACCTTGTCAACATCGAATTTATTGTCAAGTCTTTCCTTCTGTGTCGGTATAACTTTCTTTTTGATTTTCCCGTTCATTTTCTTTCTCTTATCTTATAATGATCCTTTAATGGAAGTTTCTTCTTTCATTATTTTGCTGTGTACTGCTTAAAAATCAAAGATTTAAAGCGGCTTGATGGCAGATGATAGCCATCGCACACTACTTTCGCTTTCGTTTCCCATGCATCGGATTCAAAGTCAAATCAGAACTTAAAATACAAGGGACCATGTATTCACTATTGCACAAGCAGCAAACAGAATCATGAATCTCCGTTGAAAGTCTTTAAGAGCTTAATTATTTTATTGCTTTTGTATCTAACTTGCCTCATGTTTACTTTATCTGGTACCGGGCAATTGGACAAGTGTTTTGTCGACCCCTGTACAATTTTGTTTTTTGAGCACATTATAAATTTTTGTATTTTTAAAGAATACATTGCAATTTATCATTTTTAGGAAATAATCCAAAAATTTTTTCTCTAAAGTGCAAATTTTCTCAGTTAAAAGGTGCTTACTTTTGAAAGCAAATGACTGAATCTAGTCTACAAGTTTATTTCTCATTGGATGTAAATCAATATCTTGATAAATCTTTGACACTATTACCTTATTTGGAACTTTCAGCAGCAAATGATTGAACCAATCAAGGGAGGCAAGTCTTGTCCGGAAGTTTGAATGTTGAATCATTTTACACAAGACTTCAATTACAGATGCCACATCTAGACGTATTGCACTGAGGAATGGCAGAAAACATACAAAAATAAACACTAAAACAAAATAATGCAATTAAGAATTAAAAGTCTTTATTTTTTTTTAATTCTTTGAGGTATGAAATTCAGATCAAATGATTGAATGAGTTTATACCATTAAGAAACAGGCAAAAGTTTCACTCCTTATAGATAATTACAGTTAGATTTATAAATTATATTTAGATTTTGTGATCATAATGAAATTGTATCTTAATATTATTTTGATAAACAGCCTGAATAATTTTATCATAATTTTTTTTTATCCATATGAAAACTTGAGTCAGCAATTATTCTTAAAGAAAAATAAATAGCTCAATAAAGAAATTTTTTGAAATCATACTATTTGTTGCTTGTGTATCATCAAAATTGAAGTAATATATTGAATGTTTGTTTATTGATATTTTAGTGTCTTTGACACATTTCAGGTCTGGTCCAGATGTGTTTTATTTTAGAAATGAAAGTTTTGTCCAGCTTAATAGATGTGTCTCACCAGAATATCAAAAACACAATAACTCAGTCGCAAAATTCTGACACTGAGTCAGTCAGTTTTTATGCTTGCCATCAAGTTGATCACCAGGCAAAGACATCAGAAGATGACAAGTTTTAAACATTTAAGCTTTGATGGAACCCACATGCTCCTTTGCTAAGAGAAGAAAATTAAATAGATTAATCAATATTTCATGCAGCATACCTTTCTGTTGTAACCACAGTAACCTCTGTAGACACCTCCACGTCTTTTGTTCTCTCTGGGGTTTGTGTAGGAGTAGGAAGATCATCCTGTTCTTGTACCAGATTCAATAAAGACAAATTTAAACCTTTCGCTGCTTCACATACACTGCACTAGGTTAAGAAATATACTGATTGTCTTAACAATTAATTCATATTGTAAACAATGAAATTGTGTAAAAGTATTGACCATAACTTGATACACACAAAAATCATATGATGAGTAAAGGTTATAATTTAGATATAAATTAAACTACATATACAATGCATGTATATAGAAGCATAGAATGAATGAGACTTATCAAGTACAATCACATGCTACCATTGATGGTTTGAATAGCATGTTTACCAGTTGTGACATCTCAACATGTAAATGACATTTCTTTCTACTAAATAGCTCCAAATGGCTTTTTATATCAATTACATATTTGTATTGTGTGAGGGATGATTTCCTCCCGATTTATAGTATCTACAACTAGTTCCAGTTTTTTTTAAAAACAAATTCAAGTTTTTTTTTAAAGAGTTACCTCCCTTGGGTTCTACTTTTTCCAGGCCATGTTTTCTTTTCAGGTATAATATCACGCTGTTTCAATCAAGCCATTTTTCCCACAAAAAGAAAATTTTCTTTAAAAAATCAAAGGCATTCTTTTCCAAAATGACAAAAAACACAGTAAATTCACCAACACTGATTTTCAGTGAATGCTGTACTGTACACCTGTAATTATCATTACAATAGATTTATCAGCACAACAGCTGAAGGTGAATTTTTCTTATTACAAAACTATTAAGATTTGCAATCTGAAGTTCTGACATTTTAGAAATTGTAACAGCTGGTGTTTATTGTGAAGGAAACAATAACTCTCAGAGAAAACATTCCAATCCACAAGTAATCATGAAATAAGTATCTGCCAAGTCTTCCCAAATAAGATTGAGACATCCTATCCTAAATTATGGTCATATAGGCATCATCTACTCTATCAAAAAATTTTATTCTCCCTATTATTTCTAACTAAAATTTAAGTCCCCCTGGAACCTTCAAATCTCCCCCATTTGAGGTTTTCAAGGTTTGCATGCATGGTTGAGATTCAAACTCACTATCTTTAAGTTGTGAGAGGCTGGAGATCAAAAGAAGAAGCTATCTTCTCTCAGTCAGAGAAAACATACAAAGTTAGACTAAATATAAGGATACTTTCTCTTGACATTTCCCTCAGTAGACAAACAAGGTAAAATGGCTCCTATAATTCCTGATGTGTACTTCAACATTGGTCGTCCAGCCTGTGTCACAAACTCCTGTATCCATGTGATAGCAGTGTATTGTATCAAAGGTTCTGTAATAACAACATTAAAAACAACATTTATGACTGTATCTCTGACATGTAAAGATATTTTGTGAACGGAAGTCCAATCCTTATTTTATTGATGACTTTGGCTTTGTGTTATAAAACTTGATCCAATTGTTCGGTGACCTTGACCTTGAACAATAAGCAAAACAAAGAAGCTCCGTTAGGTAATGAGAAAGAACTGTTGCATCATAAATAAGTGCTATTTTACGAGACTATAAATAACAATGTTTTGGTTTTTATTTCATCATATATGCTTCCTCAATAAGCTGTAAAGTATTAATAAAATTGAAGAAATGTCACACTGTATATCTCTGTAATTTTTTCAATTTCAAATAATTCATCTGGATTAAACTGGTTTTTTGTGTATCCTTAAACAGAAATATAAATAAAACGATCTTAATTTGTGGTTTTAAATTTTCGCTTTTTTTTAATCCTGCAAGATATAGAAAAAGTACCAGTAAACCCCAAAAGTGAATACCGGTATGTGATTTGAGATGAATTGTATAGATATAAACACCTTTACTGCTGCTGTGCTGTATTAAGATGTTAGCCATCCCCTCAAAGTTTACCCCCGTCTTACTCCTCTTGATGCCGTTGAGGAATTCCTGTAGAACGTCCCGGCATCTGATGTAAAATAAAAGTCTCCAAATATTAAAATGATTCATATTCTAAAAGTTGAACATTAGCATTTCTTGACTTGAAAATTGGTTACAACTGTCAACAATAAGTTTTGTACAAGCTAAAATACAAGTTACATGTACATGTGTATAATTATGATACCTTCCAGACACTGTGTTAAGATGACATGTGTATAATTATGATACCTTCCAGACATCGTGTTAAGATGACATTTTGATATCTTGTTAAATCTTTGCTGTCATTATTTAAGATCAATGTCAGGTTGAAACAACACAACTTACTGACTAAAGTTTAAAGATGCATAGATGATTATAGATGCTGCTAAAAACTATAGACCTAAACAACTATTGTACAATGTACTTTGTGTAACTAATGTTTTCTGATTATATAATAAGAATATTTGTATTCTTCCATCATAACTCTTTAAAAACCAAAGCCAACAAAATGGTTTATACAGTTTTTCTGTCTAATGCATAACCAAAATCATTGTAAAATGTACTGTATCTATCTGTGTATTCTATCCTAACCAATGGAAGGTTGGTACAAACCATTCATCTGGTTAAATGATTTGTTTGTTTAAATAGGGTTTAACCATCATGTCATCTCCTCATATAATGAACATCCAAAGTCAGCCTGTGGTGTCAGTTGGTCTTGAATATTTTTGTTACGTTTATTTTGGTAAGAAGAACCCTTCCGTTTGTTGGCATTTGTCCTCAGGAACTCTAATTTAGAGGTCATTCTTTCATACTTTAAGTGAGCTTTGACCTTTACTTGACATTTTGCAGGATTTGTTTAAGAAAAGAAGTTTCTTCTTTTTGAAAAATATAATTCACCAAAAACGAAGAGGAAACCAGACCTCTTTGTTTTCTTTTCATCTTTGAACTTTTCTAGTCTAAAACATTAATTTGGCTTCAATTTAGATTTAAATGATGCTTGTGGTAAAAGGCTGTCTGTCTTTGATTATATAATATAATTTAATTTAATATAATATGTAGTATGCGACCATGGTTGTTGATTTGTTGTACTAGCTTTACAACTTTGCTCCAATGATAATGTTGCTCTTTCTATTCCTATCCTGTTAATGGTTTTTCTCTTTTGCCCTTTTGTCTTGAAGTTAATTACCGTTTCTAATGGTGACATATGCTTCTTTTTTTACTGTGGATAGGGTTACCATACATCAGAATGACACAGAAGCATCATGACAGGTGACACATGTGTAGCAGAAAATGCTTACCATATTGTGAACACCTGGTTTCACTTTTAGTTTTTCATATTAGTTTGTGATGTTTTCTTTTTTACTTATATGTATATATGGTTCTTTTTTCTGTGTACGTCCCACGTTTTCCTTTTGTTTGCCCATGTCCATTGACTGATGGCATTTGAATATCTTTGTTTTTCATATTTACTACTTTAAAGTTGAAACAAATATAAATTCACATACACATAATATTTTCTTGATTGTGAATTATCTAAAATAACTAAGCATCAAAGAAACTGCATTGTCTTCAATCTTTAGGGTATTTATGTATACTTACAGTTTACTGATCTCCAGACTGGAGTCTCCCAAGATTTGAAAAAGACCTTCTAATATCTCTGGCAGCAAGACAAGCATATTGATGTCAGGAACAGAGTCCAGTACACTTATCTAAAAAACAAGGGAGACAACTGACTGTTGCTCTTAGTTCTAGTAGACTTCTGTCTCATATTAAAGGGAGACAACTGACTGTTGCTCTTAGTTCTAGGAGACTTCCATCTCATATTAAAGGGAGACAACTGACTGTTGCTCTTAATTCTAGGAGACTTCTGTCTCATATTAAAGGGAAACCACTGACAATTGTTGCTCTTAATTCTAGGAGACGTCTGTCTCATATTAAAGGGAGACCACTGATAATTGTTGCTCTTAATTCTAGGAGACTTCTGTCTCATATTAAAGGGAGACCACTGACAATTGTTGCTCTTAATTCTAGGAGACTTCTGTCTCATATTAAAGGGAAACCACTGACAATTGTTGCTCTTAGTTCTAGGAGACTTCTGTCTCATATAAAAAGGACACTGCTGACAGTTGTTGCTCTAACTTCTAGGAGACTTCCGTCTCATATTAAAAGGAAACCACTGACAATTGTTGCTCTTGGTTCTAGGAGACTTTTGTCTCATATTAAAGGGAGACCACTGACAATTGTTGCTCTTGGTTCTAGGAGACTTCTGTCTCATATTAAAGGGAGACCACTGACAATTGTTGCTCTTGGTTCTAGGAGATGCCCATCTCATATTAAAGGGGAGACCACTGACAATTGTTGCTCTTAAATACAGGGTGTCTGGATTGTATAATGAAAAATGTAGATAACTTACGCAAGTCTTAAAATCACTGAATTACCGGTTAACCTGTTATAACATGTATAAATGCAGGGTTTTTACTGATATTGTTTATAGTGGTATATACACTTGTATATCACTACAGGTACAGCCTGTTACTATCCATTGTATAATTTTTATATTTTAATGTTTTAAAACATTTGTTGTAGAAAATAGTCAAAGGTTAATTTATTTTTTTTAATTAACATACCGTACATGAAGTGTTTACCTAGTCATTCTAGATATACTCTTAAGCTTATAGAACTTATAAACAGTGTTCTACACATCTTTTTATTATGCAGGCATAGAGTTATCATTTTGAAAACTGCAAACACAGGAGTGAAATCCAATTATGAAGGTCTATCACATAATGAGAATAGCACCTATATAAATTAAGTATCAACTTTAGTCATAAAAAGCATTTAATTCAACTAAAAATATATAGGAATCAATTCATTTAAAGGGAATACAATTTGTTTCTCTACCAGTACATGTATAACAAAGATGACAACAAATAAATAGATATCAATGATACTCTGATTATGTTTTATTACAAAGTCAGACAGTTCAGTAAGAATAAAGTTTCAATGTAAGAATACAGATACAAATGTAAACAAAAGACATGACGTGATCAAATTCAATTTTTCCTTTTGTTTCATGTCATTTCAAGAAATCAAATAACTCATGACTTCTGGTAACCAAGGAAACTTACCCAGGATACAATAAACTGTCTAGAACTAGGACTGCTCTCTGTTGCATACAGCCTCCCTCTGAGAAGTGGAATGAAGGCGGCAAGGTCAAACGAAGGACTTTCTGTCACTATGTCCTACAAATAAAGACATACACATATATATACGTAATATTAAATGTAAATAATTTAAAGTGATATATGTTTAACTGGCAAGCGCCATATTTACATGACTAATCAAGTTAGTTTAACATGGAGTGAAATGTGTTAAGAATCATGTGACCTGTATTAAAAGCTAGTCACTTGTGGTTGTGTTGATGAGAATTTCTTTATTAGTGTAGAATATAAAGTACAGTCAAACCTGACTTGAAAGACCACTTTAGGGAACCAAGAAAAAGTTGCCCTTATAGACAGGTGACTTTTAAATACTTAGTTAAAATATGAAGAGAAGGGATCTAACAAATCCTGGACTTTAAAGACAGGTGGTTAAAGAGAGGTATTGTTTAAGGCAGGTTTGCCTGTATTCTTACCTTGATAAGTCTATCTAAAAGTTCTGTTCCATTCTTTACATTCTGGTCTGTGTCAGCTGCCAACTGTAGCAAAATAAAACTTAAGTATCATATACTGACATTGATGGTCAGAGTAATGCAATATAAAATACAGATGTCACAATAATTTAAACCAAATTGAAAGAATCAATTTTTCTTGAAACAAGGTTACAATGAATATCTATAAATTTTTGAATTATAGTACCACCATTGAGCCAAAGAATTTAAGGCCATATTTTGTAATCTGGTGGTATTGTAAAAGAAATGTTGATGATACAATTTAAGGACGAAACCATAATGGAAAATACTGGATTTCTTGCAGTTAAATATATTACAAACAGTTTTTTTTGTACATACAATGCTTAGTCCATCAAATATTTCGTTGAAGTAGGGAAGGATGAAGCCACGACACACTTTACTGATGTTGTAGAGGGCCTCACAAGCGTAATATCGTACACGGCTATCCTGATCCCGGAAGCTGGCCAGTACAGGATGAACTAGCTCCCGTACATAGTGGGTAGACTCCTGTTGAAAATGGAAACAAATACACACATGACCAAACACACAATATTACTTTTCCAAACAACTTCACTAACTAAAAACGTAAGGCCAAAAGAAAGATTATGTGCTTTTATGTCACTGAAAAAAATTTTAAGAAAGAAATTTTCATTTTTAGAATCTTTTAACATATAATTCATAAAAAGACACTAGTATAAAGTTTATGAAACAACTTGGTAAGGCCAAAAAATAAAAAAATTAGGTGACACCATGGAAATAAGACGACAGAAAAACTTGTACCAGCAAGCTACTCTTCTTATTTTGGCTAACACTGGGATGAAAACTAAATATCATATAAGTCAAAATACAACACTATGAACTACAACACCAGTTTAACTACACATTCTGATACCACCCTATATACCCACATACAACCACTTCTTAATAATGGCATTCTGATTCTGTGCTGCTGATGTAAAACTCTGATGTTTGTTTTCAGCCTATTTCTTTTATATATGATCACAATATCTTTCTGCTCAGTTTCACAAAAGAAGAATTATATTGCTTTGAAAATTATATGGAACATAATTATGTACAACATGTCATGACATCATTCATGATTGTACAGTTGTGTTTTTTTCTAAATCTTATGAGAAAGAGGATCAAAATCTTGGTCTACCACTTGCTAAGCATATGACCACACCACTACATTTTAGCCCAGGTATATTATCAAGAAGTACAATTCAAACTGTCTTGTTATTTTTACTTTAAAATGATGACAAATAGGAATATTTTTATAACTGAACATTCTTTTTCTATAGATTTTTTTCCAAGGTAAATGTTACAACAATTTGAAGGAAAGCATGGAAATAATGCAATTTTACATACATGACCATCTAGCTACCATACCTTTCCCAGTGCAATAGCTGTTGCAGCTAAGCCTATTACTCCTCCCTTCCTTGCATTAGGGTTATGTGATAAAGCCAAGTCATCACCGAGAACTTTGAGTATTCGTCGTAGCTGGTGAGTCTGATTTGTTGCAACATATTCTTTAACAAGTCTGTAAAAACAATCAATCCTTTACAACGAGTGTTGTTTATTATGTACATATGTACTTTCTCCAGATTCAATAATGTGCTTGAAATAGAATACATACGTTTGCATTTCTTCAAAACAGAATTATTTTTTAAAGTATGCAATCACAAATATGTATTTTTCCTTTACTCATCAACCTTTTGTTATCCTAATCAAGTAATTATTTTCTGCATCAGTATAAGAAAAATAAAGAAATATTTGTTTTCAAGAAAGTCATCATATTTCTCAAAATATCCCATTTTGCTGAGTTTCCTAAAAAAATTGCTCAAATTAAAAATAACAACAACCACAAATAATAATAAAAAAAGTTACAATCATAAAATTTTGCTTTCGAAGTCTTTGACTTTGGTAGATTATGATTTGACTTTTGTAGATTATGATTTGACTTTGGTAGATTATGATTTGACTTTGGTAGGTTATGATTTGACTTTGGTAGATTATGTTTTTACTTTGGTAGATTATGATTTGACTTTGGTAGATTATGATTTGACTTTGGTAGGTTATGATTTGACTTTGGTAGGTTATGATTTGACTTTGGTAGATTATGATTTGACTTCTGTAGATTATGATTTGACTTCTGTAGATTATGATTTGACTTCTGTAGATTATGATTTGACTTTGGTAAGTTATGATTTGACTTTGGTAGATTATGTTATGACTTTGTTAGGTCATAAGTTGATTTTGGTAGGTTATATTTTGACGTTTATAGGAAATGTTTTGACTTTTGTAGGTTATGATTTGACTTTTTTTGGGGGGGGGTAAGTTTTGACTTTTTCAGAAATAAACTGGACATGTTTTCAAATTTGACATATGAATTATTATTTCATTTTGACTCCCTTCTCATGTTGGACTTGGACACATTTCAGAGATGTTAAGTCCAATGATCCGGTCATGATAGTCACAGTATCAGGGATCAATTTACCGCCTTCAGGTCTGGTCTTAAGATCCTAAGGTGTTAAAAATGTGGCAAAAATAAAATTTCATAACTGGTTTATCACTGTTGAGCATGAATTTACTGGTATGTAGCCTCAGACCTTGACAAGTGGCAAACTTGAAATGCCTGACAGACCAACAGTAATCCTGAGTTACAGTGTATTAAGTGTGTATGCAGTGGTTTCACTGACAATGGTTCTCTGCTGTCAGTCATGTTATAACATCAACACACAGGTCACCTCTATAAATTTCATTGGTTCATTATGACACAGGCGTGACAGTTCAGCCAATTCAGTTGAAAATTAATGCTGCTGAAAAATATGTTGCCAGACTTTTGTACTAATCCTATTAAGGAAGCTCACAGGTCAGAAGTTAAGCTTGAATTTTTACATTCGTGTCAGCGCCATTGATTTAGCAAAATTTAAGTGATTATTTTATTTAAACTTCTTATTAACGTAAACGTCGTGATTATTTGGTAAATCGGAATACACTGGACCTGCTTCGTGGGCTTGCATTGTAATGTATCAGCGGCCCTGATTCTGTATATTCTATATGGTACTTTGTTCACCGGTACCCACTGTTTGGTGTTTACTGGCCATGGATAAATATAACACAGTAATGTAACATTATTTTGTATAGGCTATTTGATAATAAAAAGTACAATTTTTCTTTCATAGCTCTAGATCTATATTATTTTTTGTTTATTACAAGTCGGCGAGTTTGTTGACAAGTTTACTTTCGACCAGTTGGTTTGTTTACCAGTTGTCGTGTTGCCGTGATGTCTTGATGATCATTTGTCCTGGCCGTTAATTATCGTGTCGACGAGATGTCAAGTCGCAGAGATGTCCTGTAGTTGTAATAATTTGGGAGTGGCTATATACACGACGGCCGTGTATATAGTAAAAAGCCTGCAAATGGCTATATACACGATCCGGCAGCTAGGGGAAATAACTCTGTTGAATGACTATCAATTAATGATTAACTTGCAGAGTTTTTGCTTTTAATTCCATTTTCCAATAACATGTATATAATATATAATTATTTTTTGTAATTATTATCTATTTGTAAGAATGTCAATTGAACATAATGTTTGAGAAAGGGAAATTGAGGGGAAATTAAGCGTAATCTGTATAAACAATAAGCAAAAACTCTGCAAGTCTTTCATAAATTGCTAGTCATTCAACAGAGTTGCTGCCGGATTTGGTTCACCGGATATTATATTCCATTAAAATATTTGATTTTCGCACATATCTCATTAAATTGATGAAAATAATTCTCAATTCTTATATATGATATATATATATATGCATATTATAAACATCTACTTATCCGTGTAGGTTAAACATCTGAAGAAGTTACATGATCTGATAACTGGCTCATCGAAGATCACATTTTGGATGATCTCGGCTACAAGTTTTCCACCTTTCAAAATTGAAATTTGTGCATATCTTCATAAATCGGGAAAATTACTTTCAAAAAAATTCCCCAAAAATGAATGTAACAATCCGTGTAGGTGTTATGTCCGTATGGTCTACATTTCTTTGTCAAAAGTCGTTTTTGTGGTATTGAGCTCGGTTTATCGGGCTCGGGCTACAACTTTTCCACCCCAACCTGTTTGTCTATATACACGACCCTCCTGTAAATAGCCTCGGCCAACAAGTTCCAAGAGAGCCTTATATAATTATTCAACTTTCGAACTTGATATGTATTTTTAATGTTATGAAAAAGTTTGTGTAATGGTAACACGAGCTTAAACAATGAAACTTGATTATTAGATTCTCACTGGCATAGGATGGTGCTTTTCAAATCCTTGGTCGAAAGGGGAAAGGAAGTTGCATGATTACCGCACTGAATAGGTGTACATATGCAACCGTGCGAATTCTTGAAAGTGCTTCAACTGGGTTTTCTTAAACATTCAATATTTTATTTTTATGTTAATTTTCGAACACTTTGTGTTGACATCAAACACGTCCCGGCCAAGACCTACAACTTAAAGAATAGCTTCAATAGGGAGGCGCCATTTTGAATCGATTCATTGAATATTCATAAGCAAAACAAAGTCACTGAAATGACGTCATTATGGCGCGCTAAAAATCACGCGCTATTTGGCGTGTCAGTTACAGTAAACAAAATAGCAACAATCGCCATAATAATGTATTATCATGATAGTAGTTTTTAGATAAGCAAGTGACTTAAATCATTTCAATTCTTGGCTTTATCA
>JAUMGZ010159784.1:0-16485 GCA_032359645.1 Pododesmus macrochisma
ACCTTGTCAACACGGCGGTACATGTGTGAATAAAAGAAACATGTACACATGTACTTGTAAATCAGGATATACTGGCACGAACTGCGAAATAGGTATGTATATTGCATTTCATCGAATTATTTTAACATTTAAACTGCAATTCCTTTTATGTTTAAAGTTTCTTATGTTTTTTATGTATACAAAAAAAGTATTAACTTACTAAGTTAGTTAATGATAGAAGCATTGCGGTGGGTAACCCATGTACATGTGTAGCAGATAACGCTTACCCATTCGAACAACTGGTTTTGCTTCCAGTTTTTTAATGACGGTTTCCTTTATTAGTTAATAATTGTATTATTTTTGGGTTCTGTTTTGTTTGCGTCCAACGTTTTCCTTTTGTTTGCTCATGTCGACGGACTTACAGCTTTTGATTATTGTCTTGCTTTTTGTTTTTTTCTAGTTGGTAAATGTTCCATAAATACTGTTTAAAAACGTTCTTATAGGTGTTTTCCATTTCAATTTTCAGACACGAATGCATGTGATACCTGTAAAAATGGATACTGCAGTAGCCATAATGGTTATATGTGTGACTGTTATCCTGGCTGGGAAGGAGGAAACTGTAACATAGGTATTTCATTTGAGATAATACCTGAATAGTTGGAAGTCGAGACAAAACTAACCGTCACTTATGGAAAATTTAAAATAGGAAAAGAATAGATATAGAGAAAAATTCAACAACGATAATCTCTTATCTTGTTTTGCATTGCTACTGATTTTTACTACCTTATAGGGGGAAATATTTCAGAAATACCCCAGTTCTAGCTTAAACCCTTTTAGTTTCGTTAGTTGGTTATATGCCTGAAATATGTACATATTGGAAAAATCCTGAATTAGTGGAATCTTCAGAACAAAAGATATTGCCAAAAATACAAAAGCCAATTAACTAAATAAGCACCAGAGTAAAAAAGAAATGCATTGACGTCACAGCAATCTTAAGGGCAATTTATCCATGCGGACCAACTAAGGATGGTCACCTAGCAGGAATCTAGGCGGTGTTGTTAAAAAACGGTTAATGGGGCCTCGACCTTTCCATTTTCTGCATGAGACAAAAACTCTTAAGAATAGACATACATTTGGTAATCTAATAAATATACTTCATGACGATGTCAATCACCTCAACATACAACCGCTCACATCAATTGGTCAAAAAATATTTAAACGAGTAAAACGTATTTCTCTTGCGTCCATTAATGACAGCAGCTTCGAGCAAGTTCTAGGGTTCACGACGGGGTAATTCACATAGAGTTTTGGCTTCTTCCTCTTATAAATATCATATTTATCGGAGGCATGATTCAGGTTGCATTTTTGTATTATAAAAGGCACTTGGAAAAGTGGAAATACTAACATGGACATAGCCAATAATAATAATTTTAAAAATAATTTTCCTTCTTGTCATATCAAGTGTACATTTGTTCAAAACTTAGAAAATCAAGAAAAATATTATTTTATCTCATTAAGTCTTGAAAATAACTTCTGAAAAGTATCTTCTGCAATATGGTCCTTTGTTATACGTCGTTGTGCTGTTATTACCACTGTAAAATAGATATGTTTTGTTTAATGAGGGCTTAACGTCACGTCCAGAATCTTTCACCAATATTGTGACAAAAGACCAAAGGAGAAAACCCAAAATATCTTCATATTTACTGGAGTATCACATTTGAAAGATGATGGATGCGACAAAATAGTTTTTAGCATCTGTGCTTTTCCTTTAGATTTTTTTTACAGGTCTGTATGAATACAAAAATGCAACCTGAATCATGCAGCATAGTTTTAATGGTTTAATATTGCAGATATTAACGAATGCGCATCTACTCCGTGTCAAAATGATGGGACATGCCATGACAACCCAAATGGAAATGGATATTGGTGTGATTGCCCCGCTGGATTTAAACTTCCTCTTTGTGAAAGCGGTAATCATAAGAATACTGTAATATTATAAATAAAATTATGTTTTACAAGAGAATGTATATGTTTAATTCATTTGGAGAGCGCTTGCGGCAGCTTTTGATATTCCGAGAATACATTTTATACTAATCGTTTAAGCTTCTCTTATCATCATGAATATTAATTTTGTTTCTCTCTTTTATTGACAAGAAAGCCATACCCTTCAGAGCTATAGATTGAATACACTGTTATTGCACAAAAATAAGATCAACACAACAAAGGTAATTCACAAACAAACAATAGATTAATTGAAAGTGACCACCAGAATAAACTAGCAAACTGAGACAGGCATTTAAAAATGACGTCAAATCAACTAAGTGGAATAAAGAATCTCGGACCAAACACCAATCTCCGACTTAATGGTCATCAATGGACTAGAAAGGGAAATTTAATGTACATTTTAAGTAACAATGTATGTGAAAGGGGAGGAGGAGGTGGTGTCAATAGCAATGTTCACTTAGACTCAAGGTCCTCAAAAATCAAAATTCACGGAAACGAAAATGATTTTCACAGACGTATAGTAGAATGCCTATATATTGATTAGTTTTTAGCCAAACAGTTTTACAAATAAGTGTAATTAAAGCTTGAAACAGGTTTGGCCAATTTCAGTTGTTTTTGTTTGATATTGTGCTCCATAAGAAATATGCTCAACATTCCCATGATGTACAGAGCTAATGAAATATTCAAACATATTTAAAACTTATGCATATTTCTCATAGAGCTCAATGGGCTTAATGCATTTTTGAAACTTTGATTACGTTTTCATAGGTCTCGGGCCCAAGTTACATTTGCTATTGACTCCTCTGTTGGTGATTGAATTCATGATTAGTATTAATTATTTCAAAAACAACGTGTATGCATATGATTGCTTATTCTAATGTATCTTATATCAATTGCCTTTTTCAAATTTTCCCTTTAGTCACAACAACACGATCTTCCATAGCAACAACGAGATGGACTTCGGTTACAGATTTGACTACAACGTATAAAACTCAAACATCAACCACAGCTAATCCCAAATCAACAATAACATCATCACCTTCGACTAGAGCAACTCAAACTCCAAATTCCTCTCCGACATCTTCATCAGTACCACTCTCTACCTCTACAGCTACAACATCTATCCCTACTACCACACGGCCTACAATTAAAACAACAACACCTACTACTACAACTACAACAAAGACACCAACAATTTCAATCAAAACAACCACAACCCCAACTAAAGCCGCAACGCTAACATCTTCAACATCAACGCCCACCAATACACCACCACAACCATTCACTTCTACAACCCAAAAACCTACCACTACAACCACAACACCAACAACTACAAGCGCAAGCACAAAACCGACGACTACAGCCACGACGTTCACGACTACATCCACAACGCCCGACCCTACAACCACAAAACCCATCACTACAACCACAGCGCCAACCATGACATCCAACATTACAACCACCACTACAACCACGACGCCCACAACAACAACCACCACACCCACAAGTACAACCTCAACAACCGTTTCTAAAACTACGAAACCTTCCACAAAAGCTACAACACAGATAAATACAGTACCCACGTCTACAACAGAAAAACCAGCACCACCGCCACCTGCACCGTCCCAATCCACCACCACAACCATGAAACCTACCGCTTCAACCACAACAACAACCCCTACAACCACGACACCCACCACGACACCAACCACTACAACAATAACGCCCACCACTACAACCACAACGCCTGCCACTACAACCACAACACCCACCACTACAACCACGACACCAACCACTACAACCACGACGCTCACCACTACAACCCCGACGCCAACCTCTACAACCACGACACCCACCTCTACAACCACGACAACCACCACTACAACAACAACGCCTACCACTAGAACCACGACACCCAACACTACAACCACGACACCTAACACTAGAATAACAACACCAACCACTACAACAACAACGCCCACCACTACAACCACGATATCCACCACTACAACCACGACACCCACCACTACAAACACGACACCAACCACTACAACAACAACGCCAACCACTACAACAACAATGCCAACCCTTACAACCACGACACCCACCGCTAAAACCACGACACCCACCACTTTAACCACGACACCCTCCACTACAACCATGACACCCACCACTACAGCCACGACACCTACCACTAAAACCACGACACCCACCACTACAACCACAACGTCAACCTCTACAACCACGACACCAATCACTACAACAACAACATCAACCTCTACAACCAAGACACCCACCACTACAACAACAACACCCACCACTTCAACCACGACACCCTCCACTACAACAACAACACCCACAACAACAACAACAACAACACCAACCACTACAACCAAGACACCCACCACTACAACAACAACACCAACAACTACAACAACAACGCCCACCACTACAACCACGACACCCTCCACTACAACCACGACACCCACCACTACAGCCACGACATCCACCACTACAACCACGACACCCACCACTACAACCACAACGTCAACCTCTACAACCACGACACCCACAATGACACCCACCACTACAACCACGACACCCACCACTACAACCACAACATCAACCTCTACAACCACGACACCCACCACTACAACAACGACACCAACCACTTTAACCACCACACCCACCACTACAACCACAACATCAACCTCTACAACCACGACACCCACCACAACAACATCGACACCAACCACTTCAACCAAGACACCCACCACTGCAACAACAACGTCAACAACTAAAACCTCAACGCCAACCACTACAACTAAGACACCCACCACTGCAACAACAACGTCAACAACTAAAACCACAACGCCAACCACTACAACCACAACGCCAACCTCGACAACCACGACACTAACCACTACAACCACGACACCCAACACTACAACCCCAACGCTAACCTCTACAACCAAGACATCCACCACTACAACAACAACGCCCACCACTACAACCACGACACCCACCACTACAACCCCAACGCTAACCTCTACTACCACGACACCCACCACTACAACAACAACGCCCACAACTACAACAACAAAACCCACCACTAAAACCACAACGTTAACCACTACAACCACGACACCAACAACCACAACCACAACGCCAACCTCTACCACCACGACACCCACCACTTTAACCACGACACCCACCACTACAACAACAACGCCCACAACTTCAACCACAACATCCGTCACTAAAACAAAAGCTACAACACAGATCAATACAGTACCCACGTCTAAAACAGAAAAACCAGCACCACCACCACCTGCACCATCCCAATCCACCAACACAACTATGAAACCTACTGCAACCACCTCAACGCCAACCCCTACAACCACGGCACAGACCACAACCACCATACCAACCACGAGACCCACCACGACACTTACCACTACAACAACATCGCCCACCACGACGCCCACCACTACAACCACAACGCCAACCCCTACAACCACGGCACCGACCACAACCACGACACCCACCACTTCAACAACATCGCCCACCACAACAACCACAACACCCACCACTACAACCACGACACCAACCACTACAGTATCGCCTTCAAGAGTGAAAGGTAAGTAAATAACTTATTATCTATAAATCTACAAATTGTATTTCTTACTGTTAAGACGAATAATGACTACTGTTTTTAAGAAATATTAAATACAAATTGGTATAAAATGTTTTACAAAACAATAAAAAAAAACCTCTTAATGCAGATCAAAGTTTAAATGTGGTATAAATTCCGACCTCAAAAGCTTTGATATAAATGTCAATCATCAAAAACCAAAATTAAAATTACACACAGAACAACATATACACATATTTAAGATGGATATGTCATCAGATCGAATACATTTGAGCTTAGTGAAATGAAACCGGTGGTGATTTCGCCTATCTTTCGTTTTGAAACTCGAGATTTGGTCCTTAAACGACACATTTATTAGACCAAACCACGTTTTACGTATGTTGTGACCCAACAAACGCTGTACAGTAGAGATGTAAAGTATAAACACGTGAACCATCGTTGTATAATACATAAATGGTATTCGTAACCTAGACCATGCTACAAGAAGCTAATCATTTTCATAGTTCAGCAATCACCTTCCTCATTATCTAGGTTTAGTGACAAACGTGTCAAAATATTCTTGCTAATTTATAGGGGATATTACTTCTTACAAGATGCAGAAGTTGACTATTGAAATTGAAGTAATGCTTAATGTTGTCAAATGTCTCTCTCTCTCTCTCTCTCTCGCGCGCGCGCGCTCTCTCTCTCTCTTTGTGATAATTGGTTATTGCTATGACGCTGCGTTCTTTACCGAAATTGTTATGCGTGATTATGTACATATTTATTCTTTTTCAGAGTTTTATCCGTACGGTAAAAGTCAAGGGGATAGATATTTTAGTCGAAGACAAACAGGGTCTTATCCTATAAGACCTAGTGTTAACTTTCCTATATATACCAGCACATTTACCTATATTTACGTAAGTCTATAACGCATGTTCTATAAATAATACAGCTTTGTTGAATTAAGTTACGCCTAAAGTTGGACACGTTTAATATATATTCATATAAATTAAAGCATACAAAAATCAATAGACAATTTTTGTTTGTTTTTGACAAAGAGTGCCCTTCTACTGTTCTTCTGTGTAAGTGGTATAATTAAACAGTGTATGTTCTAAAATAGGCCTTTAAACATAAGCAGGTGTGAGGATACAGGTTGGGACACAAATGCATTTAAACACATTATTTCAAAGACACCAGTAAAATAGAAATCAATTGTATATATTTTTTTGAATACATGTATTGAATATAAGAGATATTTATTTTTGTTAACAAAGACTTAATTGATCATTTATGGTATATTTTTGTGTTTAAAAGTGTAATGTGTGACACAGGTTGTCACATAATGCATAAATAATGCCATATAAAAAATTCGTCAACATGCTCATTTTAAAATGTTCTTGTACAAAGAATATAATACATAGAAATATAAACATCTAAATAATAGCAAACATTCATACATGTATATTGAATTTATGGACACAGCTACCTTTCATGTCAGCATCATTATAAACTGTTATTACAAGTGTCCTAATTTGGGTATTGTCCCAATCTTGATACAGTGACGTTAATTGTGAAGTTGGAAGGTTGACTGATCGAACTACATTAAATGTATTATGTTGCAGTACCGTCAATAGGCTCTGCTTTCATACTAGCTAAATTGCATATTTTTAAATATCTTATTTTTAGACGATCTTCTCTTTAAGGAGATCAATACTCTAGTTTTCAGGTTTAGATAAGTTCCGTCCCATTATTTTATTTAATGTTGCCATTGTTGACTATGACAATATGTTGCTCCGTTTGCGTATGTTGTATGATATAGTGTTGCGTGTTGCTCTGTTTAAATTTAAACCGTATCTATTTCTTGGTCAAGGATTTCCCGCAGTTTTGTTGTACATTGTATTCCATATTTGGTGACATAGCTCCGTGCACCTTTTATATAATATATATGTTATATGTTTTAGGTTGGGGAGAATGGTATCATATCATTAAACAGGCGATATAATTCTCCAAATCCTCGGGTACTTAAAAGTCGATATTTACGATTGGGAACTAATGTGATATGCCCTTTCTGGACGAATCTTGGTCATCGTTATAAGTCTTCATCTAATGTTTGGTATCAACTTTATGACTCGTATAATGTTGCAAACAGAGTCAAAGCCAACGTCAAAGATATGTTGCAGATCGTTAATAAAGACGTAGAAAAATACAAAGGAAGACGTGATTTCAATGCTGTATGGGCGTTGGTAGTTACTTGGGAAAATGTGTACCCTCAAAGTTATTACAATCGTGGTGATGTAAGAATATATTTACTTTTTGTGTTCATCGTAAATGATGCGTTGTTCATCACTTGTGAAATTAGATAAAAAAGTGTGACTTAAGTTTTATATTTTCTCAAATATTAAAAATAAATTGAAAGCGAAGATAACAGTTTAATACTTTTTGATAAACATTTACTCAATTTGTTTTTAATTTATATAATCTTCTAAAGGAAAAGGATAGTAAATATTTTTTTCTTTGTCAGTAGTTCTATTTCCCCTGCAATGAAATATAAAATAGTATCAGAATTATGTAATTTTTATTTCAGAAAGTGTCTTTCCAAACGCTTATTACAAGCGATGGGGTCCATTCCTATGTCTTTTTCAATTACAAAAACTTTCAAATGTCATCTGTTCGACGACGAAAGACCATAATTGGATACAGGATTGAAAACCTCAGAACGAGGTTAATGCAAGTACTGACGCACCCACTATCAAGTAGAGCTAGTGCATCATCAATTGATACTAGTATTGGAACGAAAGGTAATGTTAGTTTCTCAAATTTATAAAATGTCAAAATGTCGTTATGAAACAACTTCATGATCTCCTTCCTAAAATATTGGACTTTTAAATTTAAACACCATTAGTTTTGGCGTTTGATATTGACATAAATCTCACACACACACACACACACACACACACACACACACACACGAATTTAAAGATAAGCACATATATTTTTTGAAGGTTTATTTGGATTCTATGCATATGAAGTAACAAGTTCACGAGCTAGAGGTCCTTCTCCGTCAGTTGAATGTTGGAAATGGTACCAAGGCAGCTTAACCGGGAATATCTACAATCCATATCTTAAACGAAGAACATTTACTAGAAACACATGGTGCAACTGTTTCAACAATCGACTTTTTGACCGTAGACTTGGAATTGGCAGATTTGCATTTAGAAGAAATTTAATGTCGTGCACTGCAGTAACTATTCGGGACCTTTTACCTGGTGGACGGGTAACTGATTTTTGTTATTTTTAAATACTTGTGTGCTTTGGAAAATATGTGTTTAAATGAATAAACAGTCAAACTTCATAAATCAATTATCATCTACTTTTTAACGTATTTTAGCGAATCATTTAATGAACATGTTTAACTAAAAATATATTATAAACTTATTAAAACAAGAACAAATAGGATCAACATAATAAAGGTTATTGACAAACAAAAAATAAGTTCTTTAAAAAGCCACCACCAGTGTTAACTAGCACAGTGAGACGAGCATTTACAAATGACGTTAAACCAACTAAATAAGTGTGGAGACATCGCTTTTGACCCAAAACCATGCTCCAAAGATAATAACTATACAAATAATTTCGGTAACCGAATCGACAAAATAGTAACTGGTAGAGATATGTGTTAAAGAAAACTATATTAATAATGAGCATGTTAGTTCATAATCCTTGAAACAATAATGTGTGTCGAACATATATAGAGTTACGGTGCATAGTAAATGTTGATCAAATATAATAAGTTTTAAATAATTTCAGGTTACAAATACATGTCTTTAAGATGAACTATTTTGTCGTTAGTGCTCGTTAAATATGCTACTGATTTATGATCTTCAGAAAACTAAAGATGCAAAATCTTGTACAAAATTCATGGGCAAGAAGTCAACTTAAGAAATACAACAGTGGTCGAACTAAAAAGCGGATGTTCCGAACTCCTCTGGATTTTCCTCTATCAGTGATGGATGGCAATCGCTAGAAGCCGAACACTAATCAAATAACCATACAGTAACGATTCTGAAGTAGAGGAAAGTCCCGAGGATTTTGTTACACCCTGTTTCTAGTTCGACCACTCTGAATACTTATCCCCTTCTAAAACAATAACTCATTTACAGTAATGCTGCTAGGCATTAGACATTTAGTGAAATATAAATAGGACGTAGGATAAATCATTTTACAACGTTGACTATACTTACAAATTAGTTAATTTCAGTTTACAAAAGTTAAAAACATATTAATACATTTTGAAACATGTTGTTTACATCATACATTTTTGGGGTAAAAAGAATAATATTTAATGTTAATACGTTCAGAAGAATTACATTACATATATTCACGATATATTTAAAAGCTTGTTATATTATAATATAAAGTCAGTTGCACAGTTGCACTCTAAATCACGTCATTTTCAATATTCAGGAATGTTGTTACAATTCTCGGGGGAGTATTATCAGTTCAGAATCCAGATATTTTGCATATCATCCAAGAAATATGGCAAAACACGAGTTTTTCGATCGAAGACCAAAACGTTTGTGTTGTACTCAATCAAATCTGTGTGGTCTCTACCGAATAATAAGACCATCAAGTCCATGTAGAGCAACCGCATTTTCACGGCGTGGTAAGTAGATGAATACAAAAGTTCTTTCAAACATTTTTTTTTAGTAGAAAAAGTATATCACGTTTTATCAAGATATAAATGTAAAAGTGTCTACATCAGTAACCATATCAATATAAAATTGACACATAGTTTAGGAAATGTCTTGTATTAACTCTTTTCTTAAATATTCTTAAAGTTTTCTTATAAAGTTTTGATCACAATGTTACTAATTCACATGTACAGGTTTTCTTTTGGCTAATTTGTATTTTATTTCTTCTTCAAAATAAGCTGTATACGTGCATTATTTTATTGTCATGCAATAGCAAGCAAAAGTGAATAATAGTGGTTATCAAATTGCATTGTCGTATGGTGTAATTGATAAACTGTCTGGGTATATTGAAAAAGCAAAGGTCAGGTGTGATTAGATTGCTCATTACCAAGCACAGTGATTTTTGTAAGTCCGTGACCCGTTAGAAAACGTCACTCCAACTTTTTTGGTTAAATCTTTCTTTATAATGAGAGTCGTAAGTCAACTTGATAAGGGTTAAAATGGTAGCTATTTTTCCAAAGGTAAAGTTAGGAGAATTATTTATCCAAATTCTCATAAGCCTTTCACCTCCTAGTTCGATTCCCGTCCGGGGCGTGTTAGTGTGAGAAAGTTGCCAGTGACTTGCCGTAGGTCGGTGGTTTACTCCGGGTACTCCGGTTTCCTCCACCAGTAAAACGGGCACCTTAAAACAAACAAACAAACAAACAAACATTTATCCAAATTCAATGTCGTAATTGGTTATGTCACGAAGTTACACTTGTGCCACCAATAGCTACGACAGGCAGCATCAATAAGTTAGAACTTAAGTAGAAGTTAGAACCATGTTAATTCAGCCTATTTATCCTGATTCTGGACCAATTGGTCTAGATCACAATAGCTCTTGGTAAAACTGTCACTGTTCACGCTTGCTGTTGCAATACAGTTATTCAATTCCAATCCTAGAATTGCATATTATTTTGTTTGTAGCTTGGTTGTTTGGCGATCCTCACATTGAGACATTAGATGGAAAACAGTTCATCTTCAATGGGCATGGAGAATATACTATGCTGAAAATAGACAACTCCAACACAACGTTTGATCTCCAGGCCAGGACGTCACTTGCTACAGCGGAAGACGGGACCACGATCAATGCCACTGTGTTCAGTGCATTTGCTGCTAAAGACAACTTCAATGCATCGTTTCAGGTTGAATTATCTAACGATGAGACAGGTAACTTTATGAGTATGTTATTTCACCAAAGAATGAGAAACGTGCATCTTTTTGAATGATGTACGAAACATTGCGATAGTGCTAGTATAGGCTATTTAGTTAATCAGGCATTTTCTTAACACATATATAAAACATACAGTGAAAAAAGGTTAAGTTACCTTTTAAAGTTTATACGCAATTTTAATGTTAAAACCTTGAGTCAATGAACAAATATATTTTGATTACATATTGCACTCAAATGTCTCGAGCAAAGAGCAGTTAATAAAACGCAAAACGAATGGTGGTCGATACGTGATTGATACAGGATGCGTACCAATACAAGATTTTATAACAAACTAATATATTCATTGAAAATGCATAAAGACATTTCTCTTTCATATTTCACATTTTTAGCTATATTTGAAGAAGTAATATACTTAGTTTTATTTCTTATATTAGAATTGCATAAAAAAAAAATTATGTATACATCTTCTGGTTTGCAGGAATGGATATATATGCGTCAGAGACTGATATAACATCCGGATTCTACAATGATGCTCATTTCAACAAGACATTTGGTGACCATTTATATGTGGCGAGGGAAAATAATACTTTGGTTATATCGTTTTTGTCAACAGGTACAAAAATTCAATTACAAAAGATCTACTTTTGTAGTACACTACAGTTGTAGATTAAGATATTTCATCTTGATATGACTGTGTCCGAAAAAACACGATTTGACCAGCATTTAAACTCGTGTCAATGCCAATATTTGAATCAATTTTAATATTTCAGGCATCAAGAGTCTATAGTCGATATTACTGCATATTACACATTGAATGGAGCTATAAAGATATATACAAGATATCTAAAGGAAATTTTGTCTTTGCATAAAGTCATTATAATCATTAATTGAGAATTCTTAATGGCAGTCTTTCCTTTTCACACATCACGCATGTTCATGTTAGAACAATTATTTTTGTGATTAAAAATGTCTTGAGTATAGTTTAAATGATGATACGGTCGGTTTTTACGTGCATTGTTACGACAATCTAATCGTCTTGACAAAAAGGTAATAATGAACACAGTAAAATCACCATAATTGACACAACGTTGGAAATATGAAGGAAAAAAATACGAGTTCTCAATACATTTTTAATTTAGATTTCGTTGGATGAAATTTAATAAATATATATAATTTAAATTATTAAATGTTCGTATAGTTTTAACTTAAAAATACTTGTTATCTTTTATTAAAAGAAAAACGTACCTTATAAAGAAAGGGAAAAATGGTTCTTTTAGGTATTACAGTGGAGATTAAAGTAGAATCAAATATTCTGATGATGACAATGGACATTCCCAAGGACTACGAAGGATTATCGAAGGGATTACTTGGAAACTTTAACGAAGACATGAACGATGAGTACACTCTGCCGAATGGGACGGTACTTCCAAATATTGACTACACTGAAAGATTTCTATATTTCCATTATGGTCAATCCTGTAAGTGCAAAATATAAAGTAAAATATTGTTGAGTTTTATTTCAAAAGTATGAAATATTAAATATATTAACCTTATGGTAAATTTTTTTTTTCGTTTTTACGATTGATCTTGATAAACTGATTGTTTTTTACATTATGATACGTTATTTTCCATTTTATTGCCAAAAATTAGCCATGTTCAGACAGGATGCACTATATATGCAGTGCGCGTTAATCTGATGCATTATTTTCGTTTGGTAAAATGAAGGTCTGTCATGTTAACTATTTTTTACATGTTGTGTAGGTTTATCAATATATACATATAAACTGTACATAATATTTCTGTTATATTTTTATAGGGGCGATCACGAAAGATACATCTTTATTTAACTACGGTAGTAGAACATTTGAAGATTATAACCACCCAGAGTTCACACCAATGTTCGCAGATGAACTACCAAAGGAAGTCATAAGTAAAGCCAAAGAAACGTGTGGTGACAACAATGCGTGCATTTTTGACTACGCTGCAACTGGCAATGCCAAACTTGCGAAATCGACTGGAATTATAAACAATGAGGCTAATTTGACAAGGATGATACTTGGTATGCAAAGGCAGACATTGTCACATCAAAACGAAATTTATACAAAATGCAAATAAAGATATAACAATGATCTTGGCTCAAAGATTATCAAATGATAGATAATATGTTTTTTACAAATTACTTACATACTTATAGCTAATGAATCTATATTTTGATCCTTTTTCTGTATGCGTCCCAATTTTTTATTTTGTTTGCCCATGTCCATGGACTTGTTGAATATCGTCTTGGGTTTTCGTATTTACTACTTTTATATCAATAGTAAACTATAAACCTAAATTTATAAAGAATGTGTTTCGAAACATTAGTATTATCCGTATTTTTGCTTCGCATATTGATGTACAGGAGAAAAAGGAACTTTGTATATAGAATACATGTAACATCTATTATAATATTTATAAGTGTATATAATAAATATATAATCATCAGATCAAACGGATCAACAAAACAAAAATAAAATATGTATTAATTTTCCATAAAAGGGCAGTTTAATCTTAACTTTTAGAATAATTTCTTATGTATAAGCATCTATAAATGTTTTCTATTGATAAAACTTTCTCAGGCAATGAACCTCCAAGTATTACTGGAAATACTTCACTATATGTCGTGATTGGACAACAAGTTGCATTTGAAGTGAAAGGACAAGATAACGATGGTCCAATTACATTTGAAGTATTGAACCAACCAGCAAGTGGCTTTGATTTTAACAATGAAACCGGTAGTATCAGATGGACACCATCGAATAACGACTCGGTGTCGATAAGGTAATTGTTTTTAAACATTCAATAATAAAATCTAAAAAAGTTTCATTGAGTTCCACAAGGTTCTTGTATAGGTACCGTCTCAGAAATTATATTGACAACAGTTTTATTACAAAGGCTAAATTCAACTTGATTGTTTAATTAAAATTAATGTGGCAGAATAGATGTACATAAATTTTCGAATTATCAACTGCATTTACTGATAAAAAAATCGTTCAATATGGATAGAAATTTAACAAGGACATTTATTTATTCTAGTGCCCTCTTTCAAAAAGAAATGGGTTTCTTTTTTTCAGCGCAATAATATTCTTGTCAAGAAAAGTCAACGCTTATATTTTATATCCTGAAGATATATAAAACATATGTATTCGATTATGGTACATTGTAGCGATCCATGTATAAACAATATCTTGCAGTGACAATTCACCTATATATCTTAATGCAAACCAGTTCATTTTATCATCTATGTGTTCACGTGTTGAAAGTTTATATTTTTAAATAATGTCTTTAATCACCTACATACACATTACAATACAATGAGCAAACTAATTTTTGATACGAAATTTGTTTTCGACAATTTTTATTTAGTTATTAAAATATCTTCACAATGCGATTACAATAATTTTTTGATTTCGTACTCAATAAATTATAAATTTAACATATATTAAGTCCAGTATTAATATCCGATTTCATAATTAAAATTTATTTCATGTCCGATACCTAAACTTAACGTTGCAATTTTTTGTCTGGGAACCATCTTTTAAAAATTACGAGAAAAACGGTTACTGATTAATGTATTAGATATTTAAGATAACTATGAACAAGATGATAAAACAAGAGTTTTCAGAGACATTCAATTAAAACAAGTTAAAAATGAACTTAAGCCCTAAACATTTGAATTTATGTGAATATTATAGTTTTATTGCATTCAATATTTATAATGTATTCTAACTTTTAATGTTAATTTCTTATAAATTTTTTTTTCGTCATATTTTTTAAGTGTTACGGCAGTCGACAAACTTGGATCAAAAGCAGAACCTCTGGAAGTTAATATTACCCTTTGTACAGGTTGTAATATGCACGGTACATGTGGAAACGAATCGCGTACGCCAGATTCGACTCATTTCAATCTGTTAACATGTGAATGCGATGACGGATACGAAGGTTTGTTTAATAAGAAATATATATTTTTTTGTTTAGGCATATTTTTTTAACTCATGATTTTCAGGTTTTACCTTTGATTGGACCTACCAGATCACTGACGTTGTAAGTGCAAATAGAAAATTGTTTCTATCATATATTCTATTCATTACAGAGCGGTCATGGCTACAGAATATAACGTTTTGTGTAATAGTATCTAAATAATTCAATATACTGAAGAGCTCGTTCATAACTACAATGTATTTGATTATGTACCGTCGTTCCACCAACAATATAATGTTTTTAATTTGCTTAGTTTTATGTATTGCTAAATTGTATGTTTTAAAATATGAGCTTAAGAATGTACTTCAATTGACTTCACAAAATGTGTTTTCTGCTTCACTGTCATAGGGGATGATTGTGAAAATGAGATTGACGGGTGTGAAGATGATCCATGTTCAGTTAATCGGGAATGTTTAGATTTATCACCCCAAGAAGAGTATATCTTAGGTCGAAGTTTCAACTGTAGTGAATGTCCTCCAGGTTACACAACCGATGAAGATGACTGCTTAGGTGACTGAAATATTCTATAACCAGAAATATATTTTAAAAGAAAGTGATGTTTATTTATTATAATGAAAAAATAAAATGTAAATCATGTTGTTGCTGAATTTACTAATGTGTATATTGAAAAATGACTTTAACATTTTTTAATTATATTTTCTAATTCACTTAATTTTGTATAGACATTGATGAATGCGATGGAACAAACAGCACTTGTCAGCAAAAATGTTACAATACAGAAGGAAGTTATATTTGTTCCTGTTATGATGGATTCCGTGATGTTAGCGGTGTATGTAAAGGTAGGATAAGAACAAAAATACCATACATAGTGTCACGCAATTGCTGTCACAATTTATTGTACACATGCAAAAAACAAGAAGAAATAGGATCAACAGAACAAATGCTATTGACAAACAAACAATAGCTTCATCAAAAAGTCACCA
>JAUMGZ010159795.1:0-16485 GCA_032359645.1 Pododesmus macrochisma
CAACACGGCCATTCACTGACGCAACGCTGGAAATACAACTCGGCCATTTACTGACGCAACGCTGGAAATACAACACGGCCATTCACTGACACAACGCTGGAAATACAACACGGCCATTCACTGACGCAACGCTGGAAATACAACACGGCCATTCACTGATACAACACGACCATTCACTGACGCAACGCTGGAAAGCCAAGTCCGGAAATTCACATTCAATGGGATTGTGTCCATTGTTCGAGATGTAATTATTGTTTGTTTTTTACGTGCCATCAAATTTCATTAATATTGGCGAGCCACGGACCCGCGGCGGCTTGGCAAAACCTATCAGGCTATGAAACCATTACAGGAACTAAGTTTTTGTGTTAACAAACTTTAAATCTTTAATGGAGTTTTAGCTTGATCTTATCCATTTATTGACCTTGATATGCAATGCTTGCGTTCATCGACGGGTCAATCTGAATGTTTGAATGGTGTAACAGCTGATAAAGTAAATCGGATGTAAATGTAAATGTTTGTAACTATTTATTTGTTTGTGACGTTTCATACTTACGGATTTACGTACTGTTTGGCGTATTACTTGACATTTTACAGACATCGTGACGACGCATCTCTACATTAGACAAATCTCAGACCAGAGAATGAAGTTAGTCAGTAAATGCCTGGACAGATAATCAAAACATTTGCGTCTAAATATTCTTTATATTCAGTTATGGATGTTAAATAATAAGCCATTGGTAGTTTTGATCAGATTGTAAATTGAACATGTTATATATTCATTAGTGATCAGTTTATTGTGTAATATGTTTACGGCCGCTCCTGTATTGTATGGTCGCTCCTGTATTGTGTGCTTGTTGAGTCATACATAAATGTTAAGAAGGTTTATTTTCAAATATGGACATTATTTTTGTTTGAGACCCCTGCCTTCACGGGTGTTAAGAGGGGAGGTTGGGATCCCAATAACCGATCTTACAGCATCATTCAACTCGGCGAACCGCAGATATAAGTCGTTTGTTGATGGTTGCTGGCCTCGAATATGTTGTGATACGATTGTATATATATTTAGGTTGCCGTGTGATGCTTGATATTTTGCTTGGTCGTATTTAATTTGCTAAATTACAAAATAAAACTTACAAAAAGCTATTCCAAGCTCTGTAATTTAAACTGTGTACTTCGTATCTTACCTGATAAATATGCTATTGCAGCGTGCCCCTGCTGTAATAAACGCATGCATATTGATGTGACGTTGCAAAAGTCACAGATTCTCCACTTATTTAGATTTAGGGGCGCAATCTCTCCCCAAGTTCCAAAATGTATATGAATTTAATTAAAAACTGCATTTATACTAGGTTTTCCCTTAAAAACAATAAAAACGGGAACGTTCTGGGCCGGATCGGCTCAATAGCCGTTGCCTTTCCAATTATCTCTATCGCCCCGCCCCCTCCCACCAGCCGAAATCTTGGATTCCCCCGTTTCCGTTAAGCTACTCTACGTTTCCAGTAAAACATACTGTGCTACCAAATTATGGATTATCAAACACAAAACACAAGACAATCTATTTTTTTATGTAAATATGAGAACGGCCAATTTCTTTATCCAGAAGCAGTACTAATGAAACATTTGCTATATCGACTTTTGATAAACCTTTCAGGGGCGTAGCCCGTGTCGGGAGAGGGTGGCGTTAAATTGCCCCACAAAACAATGCAACTTTTCTTATTGTTTATGATTATATTTCCGCCAAATATGCAAATATATGTATAGGTAGATAAAAGGCCCCTTCTCACACACACACACGCCAGTTTTCCCCGGCTATGACCCTGCCTTTTCCTGTGAAAATATCTTTCTGCGTTTGAGTTATTTTCCATAACTTGTTGCTTTCCTGAAAATTTTCCAATCGTTGACGTTGAAGTTCTCATATATGGCTACTAGGAAATGATCTGTGACGTTCTGTCGGTCGATGATACAGTAAATATAAATCATTTGATTGCAACGATCACGATACAAATTAAATGTTATGACATTTATCAACCTTAAGTCCCGTTATTACCTAAATCAGTTTACTCTGGTGACTTTTGAGGTATAATTGCAGTATTACACAGATCATTCGGAATCACCTCGTTATATGTTAGTTAAGGTCATTCGGATACACTGCGGACAATTGCGACGTTTTACTTCATTTGGTCAAATTTGTATGTTGTGTTCATATTATTGTGTTGGACAACGTTAGATAGATCGATGCTGTTGTAATGAAACCAATGCTGGCGGTCAATGGTTTGAATGAAGATGGAACCCAACATCGACAAACGCCCTGATTAGCATAAAGAACTAATAATAAACTGCCGAGAACACAATATAAACTTTAGAATACGTATTGATTATGCCATCTAAATAGTTGTGGTTTCTTTCAACTTTATCTTTATGTTTGTGTTAGCAATTATTATGAATTACTGACTTTCGAAAAAGAAATCGCTGCAATGATTTTCTCTTTAAAAAAAAGTATATCACTTTTTTCCATTGGTTCATTACTTGTTATACTTGTTCCTTTTCTTATTTACAAAGTCCGAGATAACAGTTTTTATAATGATACCCATCTACAGTAATCGTCGTCTCTTCCATTGATTTCTGTGACGGTTCTGTGTCTTGGAAATTGTACCGGGACATCGTTATTTCTGTTATTTATTATTCCCTTGAACGGAACAAACATCGATTTTCGATCTTACAACTGTACACCTTTTCGCCATTCTTTATTGATTTCTTCCTTTTAATGAATCCCTGAAACGTTTAATATCTCTTTGGTGATTTATTATTATTCTCGAAACTCTCCTATAGACGCGAGGTATTCCGAATGTACAGAAATTCTGGCATCACGTGAAACGAATACGATTACATGTATTAAACAGTACTTAAGAACGACTTATAACGTGCTACTTTGCATATTGGTAAGAAACACACGCTAATTGTTAGCCTAGTGCAAGTATCAAGGAACGACGTGAAAAAAACCTTTATCAATGTCACAGCGCAACAAAATAACATAATAAGTTGAAATTAGGTACCATTTACACCCTTTATAATACAACATAATAATATATATGGACTTTTGAACGGTTGTTTTTGATCTTGAATTGACTTACTTAGAATATGCACCGTTTTAGGACTCATTAACATACAAATTGACAAAAACGATATGTAAATATAACTTTAATTTGTTCAGGAGAACATTACTGCGTATCCAATATCTTTTAAAGAAAAAAATGTGATTTATATTAGTTTAAAAACCATAATTATTCTGATAGACAATTATTTCAATCTAGGATGTGGCGACATTTTAAATACCTACATACAAAACAACTAAAGCCACACAAGAAAAGAAACTGTTCAAGAAGAACCTGTATATACTATAAAGTATTTTAACTAAGTTATTTAAAGTCAAATTATAATCTGCATTCAAAAGGTTCAATGAAATCAACAAACAGACACACGTGTAATTATTTTACACGGTCAGATAATGTTTAAGAGACGAGCTAACACAAAAACAAGAGCATTTAAAGTAAAAAAAAAAAACTTTCATGGACAAATATCATTCAATGGACTTCATTTAAAACACGTTATCATGAAATTTATTGAATATTTTCAGATAAATTGTGAGCAACCGTTAACAAAATTCCTTCAATTTTAAGTATTAATTTCAACGAATCCTTTATAGTTAGATCTAATCAACGAGACGGACGGACGTTCTCACTTAACCCTTCTTGTGGGGCGATTTCTTTTGTTTGTTCATTTATGAGCTGCAACAACAATCAAATGTTTAACCCCTATCTGTTTCCGCTATATTTCGTCGCTAAAAAAGCACATGCGTACTGCAACATTTTGATGCATTTTTGTAAAAAAAAATCACTTAAAACACACTTTCGTTTCCTGTAGGACATGACGGAATAAACCTAAATTGCAACTCATAAAAACATCCATTGCACCCCACAAGTATCAGTGGACAGGTACGGACGGACGGACGGACGGACGAACGGACGAACGGGCGAGCGGGCAGGCGGGCAGAGACAGGCAGGCAGGCGGGCATTGACAGAGGCAGGCAGAAGGACGGAGCTGGGTGCAGATAAACGAGCGGTCTGTTGCAGCTTGATACAATTACTACTGTTTTGCAATTGCATACAGTATATTGTTTATATTCAGATGATACTTAACATCGATCGCAAAGTGCGACCAAAGTCAATGAACCAAACGACAACAGAACACAGAAAACAGAAATAACCAACAGAAGGATTAAATAATTAAGCTCCAGTAGAGTTTAGTTTCGAGACATTGTTAGTCATTTACATATTCCATAGTGCAAATGACACAACATTTAGAAATGGATCAATCAACATAAGCATGTATGTCATTGTTACTCCTACGTATCATCTTGGCATATACGTCAGGCATATTTCATTCATGATAAGATTATCTTAACGTATGTACCTAAATACGTTAATGTTGAACTTCAGCCTCGCGGCGTAACTTTGTAATAAATCCAAAAGGCAGAATGACACATTAAAAGCATCAACTCATCGTTCACCATGGCCGTAACTAGGGTATCATAACAGCCGTAACGCTGTAAATTTTATTTATTCTTAAAATAATCTACTATTAATATATGAAATCTAGCAAAAATCAGGCAAAGCAATTGCCTCGGCTGCCTCAAAGGTAGTTACGGCCATGTTCGCTACTATGAAATACCATTGCTTTAGCTTGATATCTTGAATTGTCAAATGAATGTTTTGAAATGAGTTTACGCTTATAAGTATACGTATTCTATATTGTTCGCATCTGGGCGTAGCCGCATAATTGACTCTCGGGAATAACAAATACGGAGGACGGAACATTAAATATCAAATAAGGTCGCTTAATTTGAAATATCATTACTATGGTTACAGCATTAACGAGTAGACTAGTTTAATGAATTGATTCTTGTTGGTCATTGCCCTTGGACGAGGATTACTGGCATACCCCAGGGAAACAATCAGCACATTTCGAAATAGTTTTATATGTATATGGTAGAAATGAAATATCATTACTAAAGCATAACACAATGATACAAATATAAGTAAACACATTCACCTGTATAAGCAACTGTAAAATATAACACTTGGCCTTTGTGCTTTAGCTCGCGGTAGTTCGTGGCATTTTTTTCTCTCAATCTCTTAAAGAACCTTGAGATTTGTTTTTCATATTTTTGTTTAATAATTTACCAATTATATAAGTATGGGCTTATTCACAGCTCTTTAGACGGAGGGGACAATCACTAAAATTGATGAAACTTATAACCCCCATATCCTAGCTTGGTGAAAATGGCAATATGAGGCAGACTGATGACGGAAGTTGCACATACTATTTAACGTTGACTCATGTGCGCTAAGCACCAATTTGAAATTGTAAGGATGACATCTAAATCGGAGGGACTGATTTTAATGGAAAAAACAGTAAAAACAAAAATTTAGGAAGGTTGACATCGGAATCAAAAGTACGGATGATCATTAAAAGCGTCAAAAACACCAAGGGCGTTCAGCACACACAATACAATCACATCACAAAAATCTTTGCAGCATCCTTTTAGGACGTTCATTCGTCAAATTGAGTGATGTGGTGAAACCGGAAGTCGGGATTTCAAACCCCACTGATTTGAAACTCTAATTAGAGTCAATAAAAAGTATGAATACGACGACAATAACCCGTAGAGACGTGACCAGCTCATAGAAATTAGAACTTTAACAGAAGGGTGTGATCATTGTCAAACAGATGCTAGACCACATAGAATGTTATCTACTGGACTGAACGTTCTTCAAGTCAGTAATCAGGACGGAATCGCACGTATTTGATCTCAGATGAAACGAAAGCTGATTCGTTATATTTCACTCCTTATACCGACACGAAAAATGAGAAAACTTACACAGTATCATATTCCATTTTTTGCGCTCTAAAACGACAAAAAAAGTGAAAACTCTATAAAAGTAATCCATTTCATCTATGGTGCCTCTTTCAAAGCGCACCTGATGTTGAATTAAGATGTAGCTTCAATGTTAATTAGGACATAAGATCAAATATCTCGCATACTTACTTTCAAGAAATTTACTTCTCAGGGGTAAGATAATAATACATGTAGAATCTTCTGTTCAAGGTAGAATTTTTTCACACCTGTGATCAAGTTTTGCCGTGTTATAAATTCAAAATCCTGATGATGATCGCAATAGAAATTCGTATCTTTTTCTGTACACGATAGAATTATCTCAGTCGATGGATGGTATATATGTTAGATATCCCAAGATGAGGCGACAGCCGAGTTGTGAAAAAAACATGTATACCACCCGAGACTGAATTTAACTTATCTCCGTCTCAGAATGGTTTGTATGTTATCCCATGACTCGACTGACGCCTCGTCTGATATATTATCCCTCGATAGAAATAGCTCGATCTTGTACAGAAACAGGTTTGGATTTTAAGTTCCGTTACGGACATCATCAGGGGCCGCGGTGGTCTAGTGGTTTAAGTCGCCGACTTGTTATCATAAGGGCGTTTCACATCCTAGGTTCGATTCCCGTCCGGGGCGGCCTAGTGTGAGAAAGTTACCAGTGACTTGCTGTAGGTCGGTGGTTTTCTCCGGTTACTCCGGTTTCCTCCACCAGTAAAACTGGCACGTCCGTAAATGACCTTAGCTGTTGATCGGACAATAAGCCCTTAATATACAAACCAACAAACAAAACGAACATCATCAAGAAACAGCTTATAGAGTAAACTTTTTAAGATTTTGTATTGGTATTAACAACCTCTTTCGTTTAGGTTAAATTTCTAAATGACAAACACCACCAGAAAACCTACTGTGTTATGTATTAATCAACGATAAACTTTAATGTGGGATTAAAAGGCCATCTTGTTTTGTTAAGGCTTAGGCGAAATACATGTATAATTTGTCCCATGCAAATAGCTAGGATTAATAGGACAACATTTGGAGTAAAAACAGCAATCACCGAGGCATTTAACATTATAATGCATGTACATTATTAATATGGCGAAGAAGACCATAAAAAGGTTTAAAAGGTTCAAAAGAGATGTTCAGATCAAATAGAGTAAATAATGAACAAGGCCCTACTCGCTACACCCAATACATCACAGAGTAGACTTATGAGAGAAACCCGCCAATTTAAGATAAGTAAAGCCATTGCGGGGAGAAACGGCGACAGGCAAAAAAAAGGGGGAAGGAGATGATCAGACCGCAACAGAAAATATGATTAAAACCACCCATCAAAAAACCAGACGAGGTTCAAGCATGCCATTCTTGATGTTAATAAATTGTTGATTTACAGTCTACGTTTTTTCTCTCTCGTTAATTTGCTTACGAAAAACGAGTATCGTTTTTGTGAAGAAAATAATTGTTCTATTTTCATATTTCCTTTATTAAGCGAGAAAGTAGTAAATGTACGAAAACCCAAGAAGGTATTCAAAACCCGTAAGTCCAAAGACATGGGTAAATAAATGGAAAACGAAGGATACACACAGAAAAAAGAAAAATATACAATAATTAACTTCAAAGGAAACATCACGAACTTCTATTAAAAACTAGAAACGAAACCAGTTGTCAGAGAAAGTGTAAACGTTTCCTGCTATATAGATGTGTCTACTGCCGTGATGTTTCTGTATCTATTCGGTATATGGCAACCTTTTCCACATTAAAAACGGAGAACATAGAAACGTTACAAAGAACATTGAATAGGGTATTTGATCAACATTATTCATATGGGGAAGGAAGTTGACTTACGAATACTCGAAACATTTTCAGCAGTTTAAAAATCCATTATATGTATTTGATAGACAGTTGGACGTGACGGATTTTTCTACATTATTGTATAAATTGCACATTACTGTACGCTTAAATTGGTTTTCTATTCATCGCATGCGACAACTTGTTTACTCGACGAAATCATCATTTAAAATAAAATGTTGAAGGTTCAACGTTACGTGTCATTTGGGGAATCAACACCTGTTTATATTCCACGTTAATTCGATGGTATAACTATTACGTCTTTCTCGTTTCTATATCTGATGCAATCAACATTTATGCAATAGATTAATCAATTTCATATTGTAATTAAACACCGTCGTGGAGATAATTATTTCTATTTATAACATAACCACGCTATAAATGATTGGAAAATTTGTTGTTGAATAAATAAATTTGCATTTCAACCTTTTGTATAATACATCGGTGACAATCATTAAAACAGATTTCTACACCGTAAATGATTTAATTCATTTGTTAATGAATTTTAAAGATTTTATCGTTTGAACATCTGCCGAACTCCCACGATATTAAGCTAAAAAGTAGATTATATTTGAGGTGTCAAGCCTTGTGGATTAGTGGATTTCCTCGTGTTTCACAACACCTACTATGCATTGCAGCATATGCCTTCATTGTTGTTTTCTGACACTTGGCTGTTTGGCACCTCACACAAGGAAACTTCAGATTAAATTGATCAAATTTCAATTTTGATAACGCTCCACAAAAGGTGCCTCTAATTTTAAACATTAATCAAGAGATTTATTTTTGCTGTTGGTGTGCATTAAATTTTACACATTAAATTTTAAATCGCCAATACTTTCCTAAAAAATGTCCAAGTGTTCTACTATTCTGTAACACAATTAAACTATAATTCCGTTCCCCGCCCCCCGTGTGTGTGTGTGTGTGTGTGTGTGTGTGTGTGTGTGTGTGTGTGTGTGTGTGTCCCTTCCTCACCTCGCTTTCGCCTTTTCTCTGTTTTCTCTATATCTTCCATCTCTCTCTCTCTCTCTCTTTCTGTATTTCTCTCTCTGTGTTTCTCTCTGTAGAGCTGGAAGCGTCAAATACCTGTTAAAACAAGGCACATGTTTTTGCTGTAAACTTTGTTGATTTTAATTTTCTCTGACTTAAATGAGATCCCGTTAAAACATTCTGACATCAATGATAATTCGTAATGTGAGACCATTGATTGTCCGTAACCGTTTGTGCAGCACTATTACGAGATTACTCCTGTTTAAAGATGATTTACAAACTATGTGTTTTACTTGTTACGCAATAAATAATTTATTTAATTCATTTATTGTATATCTAGATATTTCAACATAAAGACTTTGAAGAAACTTTTCAAATATCTAATTATATATGTATGCTCATGCATAGTGTATTGATAATAAACAGAACGCACGACTTTTCGACGGCATTATATCAAAAGTACGTGAAACATCTATTAATTTACAGCAAACACAAATCAAACCAGATGCAAAATAAGATGATTTAGATAAATTTACAGTTTATATAATTGAGCGTTTCTTTGACAATTATATAAGAAGGAGTTCATTATTTACATATAGAAGTAGTTAGTCATATTACATGTAATACACCGCCCTCTGACTATTATGCTGTGGTTTTGATAATGAATATAATGGTTACACAATTGTTAAAGTACATTGGACTTATGTGATGCACTTTTCCAGGCACGTTCTTCATAGATAATATCCGAGAACGTGAATTTATCGTTTACATAAAAGTTCGTGATGTTCCCTTTTTTAGTTAATAAATGTACATTTGGTTATTTTTTCTGTGTGCGTCAAGCGTTCCCCTTTGCTTGCCCTTCTCTGTGGACTTGCGGCTTTAGAATATCGTCTTGGTTTTTCGGTGCGTCAAACGCTTTCCTTATGCTCGCCCATCTACCTGGACTAACGGCTTTAGAATATCGTCTTGGTTTTTCTGTGTGCGTCAAACGTGTTCCTTTCGTTTGCCCATCTCTGCGGACTTACGGCTTTAGAATGTCGTCTTGGTTTTTTGAATAACTACTTCATAAATAGTATCCGAGAACGTGAATTTATCGTTTGGTTTTATAATATCGAACGCGCACGTGCAAACTTTAGGCTTGATATTTATTATATCTATAATAGACAAAACGTGATATGCTCCACTCAATCAAAAATTAAATGTATTATCGAAATCTGTTGAAATTCTAAAATAACGTGGTATTCATTAAGACCAATACACGATTATAAACTAATAATGAAACTGAAGGTAATACATCTTAATTATCATCACTATCGGATGCTGAGTAGACATGCTCACAACATCTAGAATAAATAGTGTCTCAATTATCTGCAAAATTAAGATTTGATTATGAAATTTTGAGCAGGATAAATCAGATTGAAATATGTGATGATTATAAACACCTAGAATAGTACTTGATGCTCTCTAGCATCGCAAGCATTTTAGTTTGCGCAACGGACAATAAAAATAACTGCAAACGAAAATGATAGAAATATTTTTTTTGATTTAATACAATGTAAAAACAAGAACAAGAACTGAGAAACGACATTTAACAGACGCAGAAGTACGACATTATACTACTCGTCAGATTATGTATACATAGTAAGATATTCTTCATTTCTTGTTCATACAATGCACATGAACAATTAAAATATGGTCATGTTAATAGAATATCAGGGATCGACAATACTATTCTAAAAGGGGTAACGTTAATGATACTACCGGATCCAAATAGAGCATAAGGTTGGAATAACTATAGTTTAGGAATGTCAGCTATTCCTTATATAGACCAGTCAATAGCCAGGAGTCTACACCAACACGTCGGTCATTCACATCGAAGGATAGTCAGGTTGACAAAAAAGTAAAGAAGTCACGCAGTTCACGTGACACACCAAATAGACCTTAAACTATAGCCTACAAAAGTCATAACAAAAAGTCCAATGCACTTACAGTTTATTTCATGTTACAGAAAAAACCAAGTTTGACCCGATTATAAATTACATGTATATGTATAACACAAACGTACTCATTTATATAATTTTGTTATATAAAAAGAAAATTGTTTTATTGGGGTTTTGTTTGTTTGTTTGTTTGTGTTAAGGGCTTATTGTCCGTTTAACAGCTAAGGTCATTTATGGACGTGCTAGTTTTAACTGGTAGGGGAAACCGGAGTACCCGGAGTAAACCACCGACCTACGGCAAGTGACTGGCAACTTTCTCACACAAGGCCGCCCCGGACGGGGATCGAACTAGGAGGTGAAAGGCTCTTATGATTATAAGTCGGCGACTTTAACCACTGGTCCACCGCGGCCCACTTATTAGGGTTTATTGTCCCTTTAACTCATATATATGTCACATCGAGACAGTTTCTGCTTGTGACACTGCACACTTATGCGATTTTCATAGTGCTGTCTCACTGAAATATCACGCCGCAGACACACTGACATGATACTTCACTCGGTCACATTATCCGGATACCGAGCCAACCAGTCAAAAAAGAAAATATACATATTCAATGTGTATAACGTTAATTTTCTCACGTGTTGCCCCCTTTAAGAACATTGATTTTATTGATCTGGGTCTTGTCTGTTCTTGATTCTCTTGAGCGTCCAATAATGACGGTTGATTCGTAGCTAGGCCTGGCATATTGAACGTAATGAGAAATGGTTTGTTCCTCTTATGAAGATATTATATTTATTGGTGGTCCAGTTTAGAATTCTGTATCTAAGCCTTGTATTCCTTCAATCATATGTCAATACAGATAGATATATAGACTAATTAAGATAGTTATACAATAACAGTATTAAAACTTTACAGCATACAAAGGAACAATGAAACACTTAAGTCTATTTTTACTCAAAGAAAGAGCTAAAACCGGATCCGCTGCTTGTCTAAATATGTAAAACTCAATTCAAGTACAGATCGATTGGTCTGTCTATCTATACACAAAACGACAGTTATATAAATATTAAGTACAGGTCAATTTGTCCAGTAATGTTTAATGCAAATATTTAATCACTATTAATATTCAAATATATGTGTTGAAAACGGGTCATTATAAACGTCCTGGTCTGGCACATTTGAGACCTCTTTTATACTTTACGGGCGATAAGTAAAATTTCACCTATATATGTTAATTGGTTTTCTATCGTACATAGTTCAATGGGAACTAAGAGCTTTAATTTCAATCGCTTCAACTTCATTCAATATTTCAATAATGCCAGAACGTTAATCAATATATTCCACTTGAAGAGAATGTCACAAAACAGACATATATAGTGCGAAACGACGCTAAACAAAGTCCTTAGTGTTGACATTGTCAAAGTTCATAAAAACGTCTTTCAATTCTATAAAGCAGTAATTCATTATCGAGCACCGCAATACACACTCATAAACGACAGGTTTTTCTTTAATTAGAATCTTAAGAATTTTACTCGGCACAAATGGGGTTTCTGTTTGTTTGATTATACAGCGACTCGTTGGCAAATACAAGAGGTGCTTCACTTTGCATTGCTGACTGTTCGTAAAAAGAAATGTGTTCAATTCTTGTTTGATGGACACATCCCTAAGAATCGCTTAATTTACAAGTCGTGGCACTGATTGCAAAATAGAAATATTAAAACCCATACCGAGTGAAAGAGATGTTTGACTACAGCGAGTTTTAATTACAACACTTCAAATGAAAACGTTGCTTCAATTACAAAAAAACTACCCAACTGTTGATTGTAACGGTGGCAAAAATGTCGGGATCATCGTGATTGTTTGATTTTAACGTGCTGCATTTTATTTGTTCAATCTTTTTTCAAATTAAAAGAGTCCAATAAAAAGAAAATTGTATTTTATTGATAATGTCGACTTTGTTACATGCAAATATTTAATACGTAATATATTCCCATTTGAATAGCTCGAGTAATATTCTTACAAACCGTTTATTTGATTTCTCGTTAAAGGCCACATAGCGAAGGAATCAAGCTGTGTTGTTGGTTTATTATATAACTATATTAATTTTATATTCATTATTGAGTCGGATCCCATATTGCAACAAGTAAAATAATCACACAGCATATACGGACTTTGTTGTAACTTGTATATATCTGTCTGTAATAACGGTGTTATAACATGTATATGTTTGTCTCGGCAAGCCTCGGGAGTTACACCAATTTGTAACCCCCAAGGGTGGAAAAAAATTCTTTTAGTCTGCAATACCGGTGTTATAACATGTATATGTTTGTGTTGTGACATGTATAAGTTTGGTTGTTATAATGGTGTTGTGACATGTATAAGTTTGGTTGTTATAATGGTGTTGTGACATGTATAAGTTTGGTTGTTATAATTGTGTTGTGATTTGTATATGTTTGGTTGTTATAATGGTGTTGTGACATGTATAAGTTTGGTTGTTAAAATGGTGTTGTGACATGTATAAGTTTGGTTGTTATAATGTTGTTGTGACATGTATAAGTTTGGTTGTTATAAGAGTGTTGTGACATGTATAAGTTTGTTTGTTATAATGGTGTTGTGATTTGTATATGTTTGTTTGTTATAATGTTGTTGTGACATGTATAAGTTTGGTTGTTATAATGGTGTTGTGATATGTATATGTTTGGTTGTTATAAGAGTGTTGTGACATGTATAAGTTTGTTTGTTATAATGATGTTGTGACATGTATAAGTTTGGTTGTTATAATGGTGTTGTGACATGTATAAATTCGCACATGTAAGAAAAAGTTTATACACGCATGAGATTGATTTTGATAAATACTTTTTTTTTTCTTTTTTACTCTTAATTTATATTTAATTTTTTTCCTCTTTTGTCCCAAATATTAAATCGTTGACAGCCTAATAAAATAACAACGAGACTGCATGATTAGCCACACGAGCATTCTCCAGATTTAAGAGCAAACTCTAATAGTTATCAAATAATATCTAGAACAATAAAGTAGTCTGGATGTAAAAGCCATATTTCAATTTTCGTCCGATCTTGGAGTATGACTAAAATCAATCACAATGCTAAATCATTTATAAACGATTTTTTGAACCGAAGAAGAGAGGCATTAACTTATATAGCCACTTAACTCATGGTCATGTTGGTGTAGCTTAGTGCATGTAAAGTGTACATGGAGATTTTTACGTAGTTATTTTTCTATATCTTTGCTTTGTTTTTTCTACATGACCAATTGTTCAGAACGAGGCAATCTATAAAGAACGAATTGAATAGTTTACGGATATAATTTATGTCATTTATCATGGCTCAATCTGTTCTTGGTAACATAAAAATCAAACGATGTAATAATGTTTCCTACACTGAACACATATTTACGATATCAACACTTTAAGAAAAGTATTTGAGCATTTATAAAAACACATCAAATTCTAATTTCAAGTTCCAACAGGAAGTTGTTTTTCTACAACTTTATTCCTCGCATAAATAGCATACCTATAAGAAATTTCTAATGCTCTTCAATTTCTATCGAATAGTGTGTATTTTCAATTGGCAAGATCGATAGAGAAGTTGTTGATAACCCAATGGGAACTATCTGTGCACTATTTTTTCTGATTTTAATTTCTATTGTTGTTAAAGTACATGAATAGCCAGTCCATAGATGAAGAAGCATTAACAAGGTCCGATTTATTGCTTCACTATACATCAAAATATATGTATCATATTCAAGTTTGCAACGATTTTATGATCGTGTACGATATACTTTTTCTTTAGTTTCAAGTAACGTATATAAATTCAGAAAAGACTTTTCAAATTTGACACCCCCAAACTTTACAATCATCAAGTTTTCTCGTTCACCTTTTTCCGTGATCATTTGTACATCGATTATGATCTCTACAATAAACTCCAAGTATATCCGACTGTATATGTATGATGTTCAATAAACTCCAAGTACATCCGACTGTATATGTATGGTGTTCAATAAACAACGACTATATCCGACCGTATGTATGATGTTCAATATGCGATATCATTTACGTTAGTAATTCTTCTTAAACACATGTACATTAGCTCAGAAGGAGAGCGTTCGCTTTGTGCTGATAGGTTGGTGTTAAAATCCTATGGGGGTTTGAATCCCGGCCGCGTCAAAACCTAAGACGTTAAATTTAAGCAATCTTCTCCCTCCCTGCTAAGCGCTCAGTATATATATACCTTGGTAGGAAATGGACTGGGTGACTCTGTGTCAGGATAATGTTACCGAGTGAAGTATCATGTCAATGTATCTGCAGTGTGATATTTCAGTGAAACAGCACTATAAAGTTACCATCAGTGAACGCAATCACAAGCAGACACTGACTGGATATGACCTATACTTGAGTTAAACGGACGTTAAACCTTAATGAAACAACAACAAAAACTACAATAAACTCGACTGCATGTGCATATACGGTGTTCAATTTTTGATATTATTTACGTTAGTAGTTATCAGAAAACATATGTCAAATATATTTTGCAAAACATAATTTTTATCATGAAATCTGAACCACGGTAAACTTCTCACTGACAAACACGCACGCATTATAACGGATAGAAAACTTCATTGTCTAAACGGTATCGTATTTTTCAAGGATTTAGCAGGGAACATGAAAGTTAAAGCAAAAACAAATCGAATTGTATTCAAGTCTGCATTTCAGTCCGACGTGCAACATTGATAAATAAAGTCGATTAATACCGTTTAGATGTCATTTGCGACGGTATCGTGTCGCTGTTTATTCATGTGTGTGTTTAATAAATTGCACATATGAAAAAACCGAAGGTTCACGGAAATTCAATACATACTTAAAGGGACTTGGTTTTTGTCATAATGATAAGCTGTCAATGTGGATTTTCTGAGTCAATAATTGACAAAATTATATTATAACGACATAAAGTACACAGTGAAGCAATTTAATTGCGGTAATTGGTTTATAAGTGACACGGGGTGTATCTTCTGAATAATTCCTAATACTTATATACACTTACAATCACCCATAACACTCCTTAACGATGTCTATAAAAGTCATAAGACCTTTTCATTATCATTTTGACAGAATATAATCACATATATCATCCAAGCAGATTTTAATTTTAAAGTGTGTTTTATTGTGCACGTCAATACAACATCTGTATAATGGAAATAGTCTTTATAGCATCAATACAATAACTTGTATGTAAATCTGCATGAACAGAGAAAAAAGAGAAGAAAGGACAGTTATACAGACACACACGACAGATAGTCACATGTATGTAACACTTGAAACAAATTAACTCGTTATCAAAAACATTAATATACTGCGTTTTGGTATTGATGTTTGTTTGTTAAATGTCAGCGTGTATTATGATTATAACTGTTCGTGCGAATGACGATATTATATATTCTCTTTGATAAATATATTTTTTTCTGTTAATACTGTAATAAGTGCTCGCGTTTGTGTTTCATCGCCACTGTGATTTGCGCTATATTGAGAACCGTCAGTCAACAGAGCGTGCTCGTTGGTGCTTTGTTGCCCCTGTAATATGCGCTATAATGAGCACAGTTGGTCCTACAGAGTGTGCTCGTTTGTGTTTCGTTGCCCATGTGATGTGCGCTTATTTGAGCTTCACCAGCGCTGCAGAGTGTACTCTTTCGTGTTTCGTTGTCCTTGTGATGTGCGCTTATTTGAGCTCCACCAGCGCTG
>JAUMGZ010159806.1:2583-16481 GCA_032359645.1 Pododesmus macrochisma
CGTACTGCAAGTATACATATAATGATTATTAAAATCCGTACTGCAAGTATACATATAATGATTATTAAAATCCGTACTGCAAGTATACATATAATGATTATTAAAATCCGTACACTCATATCTGTTTAAAAATGTTACCAGTGACTTGTATCTTAATATATCACATTTACAATATACTGAATAGGGGTATAAATATTAAGAAAATCTAAAAGAACTAAAATCCAATCTCTCTGTACCGATGACAATCCTATACAAGAGCAGTGGATATTAAATCTTTAAATACAAGAACACAAACCTTTGACAAAATTTAAAAAAAATACTGCAATAAAAAGCAACTATTACTAACAGTTATTTGCGTGACATTATTACCATATTAAATACCAATCTGATACAAACTATATATTGTCTTCAAATAGGGTCATTGCCATGCCAACCCTAAAGTCGATAGGGTTCTTTTTTCCCCGAGAGGAACCCAACATGCCAAATTTGCAATTAGCTATTCCAGTAGATATTTGGGACACAATGTTAGTAAATATTGAGTTATCTCGCCTGACTTTGTCTGTGAAATTTACAGGTACAAACATGCAAACGAGTGGTCATTCTGTACTTCAAAAAACATTATATATACATATGATTTTTTCAGTGCAAGATGACAACTCGTGGACGCGGGCCCCGGTACTATTTCGGTCGTAAAGGTACACAAATGTGAGATCTTAGAAGAAATAGTTATAAAAAACCAAGATAAGCACGATATTGATTTTATTAGCAAATTATGAATTGGGTTAATACGACTAAGTCTTTTTGAAAGAGCATGTTTTAAAATTAAAAAAAACTAAAGAAGCATTTTCATCAATGTTAAATATTCATTTGATTGATATTATAATAAACCATTAAACAAGAATGGAAAAAAATTCTCTGTCAAAAATCCCGGGACGCAGTCTCTAAAGATGCTTAAATTGTTGATATTTACATAAATGTTTAAAGACTTTACAATCGCAAAATGCAGGAATGCCCAAAATATGTAAAGTGTAAACACATTTTGTCGATATAGAATGAGTAGCATTTCCGCAACAACACTCCTAAACTCTGAACGGAAATAGTAACAAGCAGGAACTTTCTATATAATTCAAGGAATAGTTTTTTACGCCTGCAAGGATGATTAATCACCGTCTTTTAAATGTGCTAAATGAATAAGTTATATCGGTAAATTGCAGCAATAGTTTGGCATCTTCGTGTTCTCACCTGCTTTACAAATCGTGGCACCTCTGTTCTGGATCCACGGAAGTATAAATTGACGACAATGACTGACAGGAATGTAGACAGAGTTATCATGATCATATTGAGACAGTAGTATGCACCTGTAAGTAGAGAAATACCAGTAATTCAGAGTATTAAGCAATACTATGCACCTGTAAGTAGAGAAATACCAGTAATTCAGAGTATTAAGCAATACTTTGCACCTGTAAGTAGAGAAATACCAGTAATTTAGAGTATTAAGCAATACTTTGCACCTGTAAGTAGGGAAATACCAGTAATTTAGAATAATAAGCAATATTATTATACCTAATTGATGTAACAGTAGCGCTGATTGGCTACAGCGTACCACATGACAGAGAAATAAAACATAAAATCTCCCTATATAGGGCGCGCGCTCCAGGGAGATTCGATGTTTTATTTCACTGGAGCACACGCAGCTCATTAAAAATTGCATTGTGCATACTGTTGCAGGCCTCCAACCTCGGGAAAAATGATCGTTTCGGGTAAATATAACTTCGAATCACCCCGCTTACAGGGCAATAAATGTATAGTATGCACATGTAAGTAGAGAAATATCAGTAATTCAGAGTAATAAGCAATACTATGCATCTGTAGGTGGAGGAATACCTCTCACATGAATGTTTTACGCCATCTCTACGCACGCACCCGATATAGTTAATTCTTTAAACGATTATAATTACCTATTGTCTAAAGAATTTTATTTCTTGAGTTTATATATCCCAACACAGCGATCAAAACGATTACTTCTTATTCCTTGGTCGTACCTGGATTTATATAACTATTTGTCTCGTATTCATACGCAAACGTCGTGGCCACGGGTGATTCCAAATATCAACAAGCAATATTTTGCCGACAGAAAATCGTAGGAGAAAACGGCACCATAATTTGTTACAATTGAATATCGGATTTTAACTCAATCTCGTTAGTAAATTTGAAGATTTTAAAAGTAATTCGGAGTAATAAACAATAGTATGCATCTGTAAGTAGAGAAATACCAGTAATTCAGAAAATCGTAGGAAAAAACGGCACCAAAATTTGTTACAATGGAATATCGGGCTTTAACTCAATCTCGTTAGTAAATTTGAAGATTTTAAAAATAATTCGGAGTAATTAACAATAGTATGCATCTGTAGGTAGAGAAATACCAGTAATTCAGAGTAATTACCAATAGTTTGCACATGAAAGTAAATAAACAGTGGAATGTAACTTTAGGTAGAAAAGAACCAGTAACTCGTCACAGATTTATTTGTGTTATAATTTTTGCATAGACGTATTGGTTTTAATTACTTTACAGATATAAGTGTTTATTACTTTACGGAAATATTGGTGTTCATTACTTTACACAGGTATTGGTGTTTACTACCTTACATAAATATTGATGTTTATTACTTTACAGCAATACTGGTGTTTATTACTTTACAGTAATATTGGTGTTTAATACTTTACAGAAATATTGGTGTTTATAACTTTACAGACATATTGCTGTTTATTACTTTGCGGAAATATTGGTGTTCTTATTACCTGACAGGAATATTTGTGTTCTAATAACCTTACAGAAATATTTGTGTTCTAATTATCTTGCAGACATAATTGTGTTCTAATTACCTAACAGATATATTTGTGTTCTAATTACTTTACAGAAATATTTGTGTTCCAATCATCCTACAGATATATTTGTGTTCTAATTACCTGACATAAATATTTGTGTTCTAATTACCCTACAGAAATATTTGTGTTCATATTACCTGACATAAATATTTGTGTTCTAATTACCTGACATAAATATTTGTGTTCTAATTACCCTACAGAAATATTTGTGTTCTAATTACCCTACAGAAATATTCGTGTTCTAATTACCCTACATAAATATTTTTGATCTAATTACCTTACAGAAATATTTGTGTTCTAATAACCTTACAGATATATTTTATTTTGTTCTAATTACCCTACACAAATATTTTTGATCTAATTACCTGACAGGAATATTTGTGTTCTTATTACCTTACAGAAATATTTGTGTTCAAATAACCTTACCGATATATTTTTTTGTTCTAATTACCTTACAGAAATATTTGTGTTCTAATTACCCTATAGACATATTCGTGTTCTAATTACCTGACATAAATATTTGTGTTCTAATTACCCTACAGAAATATTTGTGCTCTAATTACCTGACAGAAATATTTGGGTTCTAATTACCGGACAAAAATATTTGTGTTCCAATTACCCTACAGAAATATTTGTGTTCTAATTACTTGACAGAAATATTTGTGTTCTAATTACCTTAGAGAAATATTGTGTTCTTAATACCTTACAGATATCGTTGTGTTCTAATTACCTTACAGATATATGTATGTTATAATTATTTTGCAGCAATATTTGTGTTCTAACTATCTTTCAGAAATATAGTATTATTATTACCTTACGAAAATATTTGTGTTCTAATTACTCTAAAGAAATGTTTGTGTTCTGATTACCCTACATAATTAGTTGTGATCTAGTTACCTTACAGAAATAATATGTTCTTATTACTTAACGGAAATATTTGTGTTCTAACTACCTTACGAAATGTTGTATTCTTATTACCTTACAAAAAAATATTTGTGTTCTAATCAGCCTACAAAAATATTTGTGTTCTAATTACCTTACAAAAATATTTGTGTTCTAATTACCTGACAGAAATATTTGTGTTCTATTTACCTTACAAAAATATTCGTGTTCTAATTACCTGACAGAAATATTTGTGTTCTAATTACCCTACAGAAATATTTGTGTTCTAATTACCTGACAGAAATATTTGTGTTCTAATTACCCTACAGAAATATTTGTGTTCTAATTACCTTACAGATATATGTATGTAATAATAATCTTACAGAAATATTTGTGTTATAATAACCTTTCGGAAATATTTGTGTTCTAACTATCTTTTAGAAATATAGTATTATTATTACCTTACGGAACTATTTTTGTTCTTATTACCCTAGAGAAATATTTGTGTTCTGATTACCCTACATAAAAAGTTATGATCTAGGTACCTTACAGAAATAATTTATTCTTATTACCTGACGGAAATATTTGTGTTCTAACTACCATACAAAAATATTGTATTCTTATTACCCTACAGACATATTGTTGTTCTTATTACCTTACAGAAATATTTGTGTTCTAATAACCTTACAGATATATTTTATTTTGTTCTAATTACTCTACATACATAATTTTGATCTAATTACCTGACAGGAATATTTGTGTTCTAATTGCCTTACAGAATTTTTTGTGTTCTAATTACCCTACATAATATTCGTGTTCTTATTACATTACGTAAATAGTTGTGTTATATATTACCTTACATATATATTTGTGTTCTAATTACCTTACAGAAATATATGTGTTATAATTACGCTACATAAATAGTTGTGTTCTAATTACCTTACAGAAATATATGTGTTATAATTACGCTACATAAATATTTTTGATCTAATTACCTTACAGAAGTATTTGTGTTCTAATTACCCTACAGACATATTCGTGTTCTAATAACCTTACAGAAATATTTGTGTTCTAATTACCTGACATAAATATTTGTGTTCTAAATATCTGACAGAAATATTTGGGTTCTAATTACCTTACATGAATATTTGTGTTTTATTTATATTACAGAAATATTTCTGTTCTAATAACCTGACAAAATTATTTGTGTTCTAATTACCCTACAGAAATATTTGTGTTCTAAATACCTGACAGAAATATTTGTGTTCTAATTACCCTAGAGAAATATTGTGTTCTAAATACCTTACAGATATCGTTGTGTTCTAAATACCTTACAGATATATGTATGTTATAATAATCTTACAGAAATGTTTGTGTTCTAATTACCTAACGGAAATATTTGTGTTCTAACTATCTTTCAGAAATATAGTATTATTATTACCTTACGGAAATATTTGTGTTCTAATTACCCTAGAGAAATATTTGTGTTCTGATTACCCTACATAAATAGTTGTGATCTAGTTACCTTACAGAAATAATTTGTTCTTATTACCTAACGGAAATATTTGTGTTCTAACTATCTTTCAGAAATATAGTATTATTATTACTTACGGAAATATTAGTGTTCTAATTACCCTACAGATATTTGTGTGTTATAATTACCTTACAGAAATTGTTGTGTTCTAATTACCTAACACAACTATTTGTGTTCTAATTACCTTACAGATATCTTAGTGTTCTTATATTCTTACAGAAATATTTGTGTTATAATTACCTTACAGAAATATTTGTGTTCTAATAACCTTGCTGATATATTTGTGTTTTATTTACATTACAGAAATATGTGTGTTCTTATTACCTTACAGATATACATGTATGTATGTTATTATAATCTTACAGAAATATTTGTGTTCTAATTACCTTACAGAAATATTTGTGTTCTAATTACCTTACAGAAATATTTGTGTTTTAATTACCTTACAGATAATGAAAGGAATTAGTCTTGTTTTTTTTTTAAAGAAGTCAGAATCGATGACTTATGATCTTAGCAATATTAGTAAATACTTACTTATCTCCTTTTTTAAAAGCCCGTTCATACAGATCGTACTTACACTTCAGCAAGCAGCGGTTAATGATTCTCTAAAATTTATTATGTAAATGTATATAAAGAGGTCCATCAGCTAATTTCTCGTGTATTGCAGCAGATGGATGCATGCGTAGTCTTTGATTATGCCCACGTGTTTCTCGTTATACATTTTGTAGATGTTATACAGTTTAAATAGCTCGTTCTCCATGTTCACTACATCTACAATGTGAAGATGTTTATGCGTGCTTTGTAATTTACGCTGTCACTAAAATTCTACGATCATTCATTACATTTATTTTTTCTTTTTGCTTAAAATTATAGATATGTATCCTATTTAGTACAAATATACAGATACTTTCTGAAGACATGGTTACCTTTGAGCACTATTATATGCCATGTAAACTTTTCGTTGTATGTCATGTTCGTTCTTTGTAGTAAATCATTTCAACAGACATAGGCACTTCCACAGATCCCATCAACTCAACAGACATAGACACTTCCACAGACCCCGTCAACACAACAGACAAAGGCACTTCCACAGACCCCGTCAACACAACAGACAAAGGCACTTCCACAGACCCCGTCAACTCAACAGACAAAGGCACTTCCACAGACCCCGCCAACACAACAGACAAAGGCACTTCCACAGATCCCATCAACTCAACAGACAAAGGCACTTCCACAGACCCCGTCAACTCAACAGACATAGGCACTTCCACAGATCCCATCAACACAACAGACATAGGCACTTCCACAGACCCCGTCAACTCAACAGACATAGGCACTTCCCAGACCCCGTCAACACAACAGACATAGGCACTTCCACATACCGCGTCAACAAAACAGACATAGGCACTTCCACAGATCCCATTTATTAAGAAATATCTGTGATATCATTTAAATTTTTAATTTATTTGTAACATGACATAACTAACAATGATATTAATGTGAGTTGTAAAGAAATATGGCGACATATTAGTTAATAGTCAAACACAAACAAGTGAAGTACAGTATTAATATAAGTTCATTGTTTGTTTTAGTGTAAATATGTTCTTATTACATATCCAGTTCTGTGAAACTGTATTAAATTATTGATATTTCTTCAGTGACAGAAGTTATCAAATATTATGTATAGATGTTATTAAGAATTGAATTGTTGAATGCATTTAAATGATACATTTTCTGAGTTATTGTGAAGAATACTGATGTGACATTTAAGTAAATATTTGTTAAAAGTTAAAAGTAAAGTTCATTTTAACGTTTTGTAATTGATACTTTGTTAATCACATGGTTTTATTAAATATAAGACATGTTCGAGGACAAACATATTTTGTAGAAGAGGGTATATGTAATGATGTAAAAAAAAGTCGATGTAATCGGTGTGTTTTGTCACGTATAGATATTATTTTGGCTGATATCTGATTGTAGGTAATGTAATCGGTGTGTTTGGAATTTGATTTTACTCTAATCATCACCACTCGTCAGTGCCAATTCATCACTACTCGTCAGTGCCAATTCAATAATTACTTACCTATTAACGGGATACTGGACGCAGCGGGAGGTGTTGACTCCGCTAATAGTAACAACAGAACGAAGAACGCAACAAATATATTCATACCTGCAATTAAAGAAAACATGAAAAAAGAATTTAGTAAACATGTTGGAATTCTTACCTAATTTTGTGTTTATCAGAAATTATTGTTTGCAAAGAAAACATGAAATTATCAAGTTGTATTAATGTTGGCAAAAACAGCAGAATCCAATTATTGTAGCTTTAGAGTACGATGACACGTGTTAATTGGCTTTACATGTTAAGAACATAAACCTATATAGAATAGTGATTTCCGTTTTTAACATCTCACTTAAGTTTGTTTATATCTTCATGTTTATATGTCATATCACTTCACAGTCTTATTTCCGTAGAATATCCGTGTTATCAGAACTGATACACTAATACAAATCAAAAAAGGAAATGGTCTTGTAATATATACCAGTGTAGCTTAGGTCAGACACCGGTACACGTGTCCAGGCTAACACGTTAGCTATCCAAACTCAGTTCACATGAGGTGAAAAATAAATGGATTGTATATCTTGAGTCATGACTGTAAACTGCGAGTTGTACATAATATAATCTGACATAGGGGTGTAAAGAAACGCACAAAGAAATGGTCGTAAATTACTATTGGGTAAAATAGACAACTATTGGAGAGAGAGAGAGAGAGAGAGAGAGAGAGAGATGGTCATGCATTGTTGTTAGTCTGAGTTAACAACTGTGGAAGAGAGACATATATATATAATCAATGTTTAGTATAATGGACGTTTAGGAACAATAATGTTAATACTTTCATGACAAAAACCAAAAACACTTTAGGTCAATGTTCTGGGTGTATTATTTTATGAAGTGATACGCATTGAAATTATTAAAATTGAAGAAAAAACTATACAATTAATCCAAAATAAAAAAAAGTATGATAAATTTCGCGATATCACGTACATACAATCTAAAAATGAAAGCAATTGTTTTTTCCTTTTTAAATTGTTTAATGATAGATACGTGTTAGTTATGTTAAATTAGGGCTTAACGTCAAGTCCAGAATCTTTCATTGATATTGTAATGATAGATACAAAGTTTATGTACGCATATGTTGTACATAGAAAAACAAATGGCAAACTAAGGGTTTTGAATGTAAAGGCGGTAAATTGAGAAGATTTCAATATTTCGAGAATTTTATTGATCAACATTTAATAAATGCAAATACTAAAGAAATCTTTTCTCGCCTCGCAACAAGTATACGTCTTAGACCAAGGCGTATCGACATAACCTTCTTTCTGAGTCATTGCTTTCAACAATAAACAGTGATGTCCGCTGAAGAGGAGCAAATGTAGAATTCTCTAGACTTGTTACCCATTTTACAACGATAATTATACGTATATACACTGTAGAACTGTCTACAGTGTATATGTACCTAAACATTAAAAAGTATCAAATGGAAGGAACAGTTAACAAAAAGATATGCCGTAGATGATCATTGTAAAAGCATGCCACTAATACAACACATGCAATAAATAAGACGACATAATTTTGTTCACCAACGATTTTGTCAAGATATTGGTAAAGAAAAATATAAATACACATTGTCAACATAAGTATGAACCCCGGGATATGGAATACCAATCTGATTAAAACTGGGCCTAGCTTGCTCCCAAATATTGATATGTATCAATATAACATAATACTATAAGACACTTTCATATATGTGTGTGTAAGATCGGAATATCCCTATCTTACACACACATATATGAAAGAGTATTCTTCTCCCATAATATCTGTGTTTTGCATTGATTTACATAGTTTTGAATCCATTGAAATTTCAGAAATGTACAGAAATTTGCGCCATGTTTGTGCTGCATTAACTACGTCACAATTAAGAAGTGACACAATTTGATTGTTATTTTCCACATCAAGTGGGTATGTAAGTAGATTTGTCTTACCATAAGCAAACTCTATCTTACATAGCGTTATATGGGAGAAAATTCAATGTAATATAATATAATTTAATATCATATTTAAGACCTATGTGTTAGCGAGTGTGGATGTGTACGTGTACGTGTGTGTGTGGAGGTGTACTTGTGAATAATTGATTTTATGCAAAATTATTAACAGATTTTATACTGAAATTGTTATTTATTAAATAATTATTGTCATATGCTATATTCATAGGCGTAGCTTGGGTTTTAAAACAACCGAGGAAGGGGGTTTTGGGACGCAGCCCCAAGAAGCTAGCGACATTTTTATATTATGTTCTCTTTTTTTACCGAGGCAGCTGCCTCGGTTGCCTCAGTGCAATCTACGCCTATGATATTACTAGAGGTATGGGGAAGACCTATATAGGCATTCCTATTGTTATCTTGCTCTTCATTTTGATCATAAAATATGTTGAAACAAATGATACAAATTATATTTAAAACTGACAATATAATAATAACTTGACACGTGTAGCAGGAAACACTCATTCCAGCGTGGACACTTCGATTTGCTCTGATTTTTTTTAAAAATAAAAGTTTATGATGCTTCATTCTTAGTTTAAAAATCATATTTGGTTTTGATTAATAAGGTTCTGTGCGCGACCTGTTTTACTTTTATTTGCTCGTATTCATGGACTTATGTCTTTGATCCTATTTCTTCTTGTTTTTTACTACATTTACAATAACAGTCGGGCAACATAAAAAGGTACTATTCATGTCATGGTGCACATATTCCACACTTTATTGTCTTGAGCTTGTATGCAGAGATGCCACATAACACTTTGTATTCCACACTTTGTTGTCTTGAGCTTGCATGTAGAGATGACCCATACATTTATGTATGCCTAGTTGATACACGTGATGAAGTAGAAGATTTCAATACAGATATAGGTTTTCCCGCGTAGTTTGTGTATTTTTTAGAATAAGACAGTCGAGCATCATTTCTTATTTAAAGTGACATTTGATTCTTAAATAACACAAATATCAAGGTTCTAGGTTTTCAACTAAGCTGCTTATGGCACATAGAGAAAGGCGTCTTAAAGAATTTCTATGATAAATATCTAGATGTTTACTCGAAGTAGTTATAGCCTGTTGCTCGCCTCATTTACAGTCATGACAGAAATGTACCGCTTGTAATTACAAAAAGAATATATAGGATTTACACAAGGATTTCATTTTTGATTATGTTTCAACTTACTTATAAATTTTATTTTTCCTTTGAAACAAAATGATGTTTTTCTAATTATAAGATGCGTGCCTCTATTGGGATTCCATACACTTTTATTGTAAACATTTTATAAAATGTTTTGCAAACAAATTCAATGTTTTGGATGTTCTTCATAAGACATTAAGGAATTTGTTCGTGAGGCAACTACCACATTGTATATTGTTATTTAAAGACCATCGATACATTTCTTCCCTATACTACATGTATTACCATTGCGAATAATATATTGATACTACATGTTATTATAAAATCTTTGTCTGCATACGCGATCTTAAATAAAGAAAAAGCTTATAATAAAAACTAAATATATTCATATTTGATCTAAAACTAGAAGTAAAAATTAGATTGACTAAATCTTAAAGTTCTCTATTGTGATAAATTGGTAGTGGTATATATCATGTTAAGTAGCATTGTACAATTCATGGTTATATAACACATGTATTCAGGACCAAATAGCATTTCTGTAGATACTCATACCTATAAAGGTTGATTACGTCTTACTTGCCAAATTCAAACGTTAATTTAGTTATGCGTCAGACTGATATTGGTTAAGATTTAGCAAATGTTAAAAATAATTTGGTTACAAATCAATCATATTTAAGACAGCCTACAACAGTATAACATTTGAAGATTACAAATGGAGAAAACGGTTTATGTCCACTGAATATAGTTTGTTGTTCAGGTAGGTGGTTTTGATACCTCTGTTAAAAGACTTGTGGTATTTTTTCAGAACAACAACCAATATTCGGGAGCATAACGCACCTTTATATACAACTTGAAGTACTATTTTATACATGTAATACATTTGATCATTCAATAGGAATATCAAGCAAACAGCAAACGAGTACTCTACTTTTACATCTATTTTGCTATTTTAAATGCTATTAATGATCTGCCAGAAGCTACAACATCAAGCACGGGGTTGTTTTGTTGATGACTGTATTCTACACAGGTGCTTCAAGAAGACCGGAGATGCCACTGCCCTTCAAAATCACTTAACATCACTTGAACAATGGGAAAAAGAATAGCAGATGTGTTTTCATCCTTAGAAATGTACAGTCATCAGTATCCGAGGACGACGTCAACACCATCAGATGTCTTACTCTCTATATGGACACATATTGGAAGTTGTAGACAGTGCAACATACCTGGGGGTGACCATCAACAAGGACCTTACATGGACAAAGCATTTTAGAAAGACCACCGGCAAAGCGTCCAAGACCATTGGCTTCCCATGGAGAGACCTTGGTAGGTGTACTACTATAGACACCAAAACAGCGGCATATACCACCCTACCCTAGAATATGCTTTACCAGTGTGGGACCCGCACCAAGTCACCATCACTAGGGATATCGAACAAGTACAGAGAAAAGTAACTCAATTCGTCTTCAACTGTTACAATGACAACTCACACGGCTGTATAACTAACCTACTTGACCAACTCCAGAGCGAAATGCTGCAACATCGACGCTGGATACAAACATTAACAGTGTGTTATAAGATCCAACACCATATGATGGCAATGAATCTAGCATCATACTACACAGCAGGTTACTGCAAACTTCAACAAGGTAGATCGAAAAGGGATATTTACTACCATTCATTCTTCCCAAAATCCACCAGGGAATGGAACCGACTCCCAGAAACTGTTATGGAGGCATCATCACTAAAGGACTACCATCCCCTGGCTTCAGTCACACCGACCACAACCAGCTTGTTCTCGTTCGTCGAAATGAAGATTTGAAATGTGAACAATTTGCCGTAATCAATATTTTGAAAAACAGTAAGCTATGACGACCTTTTTTTTCAGCAAGCATAACAAATGTCTCTGGTCGTCCTTACAAATGGGAACCTAAACATTGTCAGTACCTTCTTCAAAATGGCATTACTCGTTTTGAGAAATAACTCCGTTCAGAAACTAGTGTGAACGTCATGTTTTGATTGTATGAAATGCTTCAGACAACAGTATTTTTAATTAGAAGGTCAAAGGTAGGAGTTTTGTCAACCTGATATGATCTTAATTTTGAAATTCTAAGAATTTACAACGGCGATAAATAATTTTTATCAAATTTGTATGTGTTTTTTCATACTTAAATTCGACCAAGAAAAAAAGCATAGCTTAAAATCTAATTTGAATAAATTACAAAATAGATTTTTGTAAGTTTTACCAAGCTGATTGTTTCAACTGAGCTGATACAATTGCTTTATATCCCCGGTGTACAATGTACTTAAACTGATAATTTGCATTAATATGTTTCTATCATCAAATTCTTGACAGCATCTTAAGATATTACGTGAACAACTTTAAACTGTTGTGTCGCCGAAAATCAACGTGATTGGGATGCTCACCTGCCATATGTAATGATGGCGTACATAATTTATCAACATAACAAGAGAGTACGGGGTTCACACCAAATATGTTAATGATGGGACGAGATGTGTCCACTCCCTTAGATCTCTTTTATGAACTTCCAAGTGAGTCAAAGACCATATTGCATAGTTAATGGGCGTGGGATCTACGAGAAAAGTTGGAACAAGCACATCGAAAGGCACGTGAAAATAGTCAGAGTTCAATATTGCGCCAAAAACGCTACCATGACAAAAAGTTAAAGTGGGAACAGTATGAACATGGAGTTTTAGTTTATGTGTTATTTCCTCACAGGTTGATTGGTAAGTCACCAAAGCTAATGAGTTTTTGGCGGCAAGGACCATTTAGAGTTGTTTCTAAGTTGTCAAAGATATAAAATGTATCTAGTGAGGACAAAAAAAGTCTCATGTAATTCACGTAGATCGTATGCGTAGGTGTCAGACACAGAGTATAAAGGGGGACAATTATTTTTCCGATAGAGAAAACGATAATGTTGACAGTGAGGACATACATTTTTCTGAAAATGATCAAGGCGTAGAACTGTTAGACAAGAGTGTGAAGCGTCAACGTAGAAAACCAGTTTGGTTTGCTGATTATGTTCTGTAACATAGTCATACATATTTGCATTGCTTGTATTTTTCATTGACGATGCCTTACTTAAAGAAGACCCCTAGAAAACCTAGAATTGTGTGTTCAATATGTTATGTTCGACTTGGAACCAACGAGGAATGGAAAAAAAACAGTATGAATAGGTCGGATCAACAGAACGAGAGACACTGACAAACAAACAATAACTGCGTCAAACAATGAAGCCACGGAATGTAATTAATTAAATCGACATCACAGCAAACATCAAAACTAGTAATCCATGCGGACCGACTTAGGACGGTCACCCAGCACGAAACCAGGCGGTGTGGTTAAAC